>VXAL01009642.1:157743-188743 GCA_013399475.1 Chauna torquata | reverse complement strand
AGGCAGTGGAGCAAGAGACACAAGAACTTGGCTAATTTCTCTTCCTTTCTGCACAGTCACATCTTTCCACAGACTCCAGAAACTGCATACCTCACTGTTTTGGCAGTGATGTAAGGATCTAAAAGAAAGCAATGTGCCAAAAGTAATCTCTTGATGTTAACTATAATTGGTCTTAGATGTGTTTTGAAGACTTGGTTGTGCCTTGGTATCCAAAAGAGAATGCCTTTATCCCAATCTCACTCTTATGAAAAGACAAAGGATTGGCAATATATATCTGGCATAAAAGGCATTTGTAAAAGAGATCATCACTGCACATATTCAACAGTATAGCGAACATCCATCCTGATCTATCAACTGAATGATAACAAAAGTGTTTGCAGGTTTCAAAACTGTATGACAGGATGGACAGTGTGGATTAAAAGAGCCAGATATAATCTATCCTACAGTATCTATGATATCTGAAAGCGAGGCCTCTCTCCATGTGGTTTATGCAGCATGTTCAGGAAGAAATTTATAAATAATGAGCTAAAAAGTCACAAACCAAGTATAGCGTAAGTAATTTCCACAACTGACATAATGTATTAAACAGGCACTAGTAATTCTTAAGCAAAAGGCTGTTGAATGTGATGAGTGCCACACAGAGTGAAATTAGCAGGTCTACTTCAATCTCAAGCAAAAATGATCTTCTAGCCTCACTGTTTCCATTTTCCCTTTCTTTTCTGCACTTATCCTTGCAAGTACAGAAACAGTAGTTCTAACACAGAGCTAATCCTAGGCTCATCAGAGTCTGTTTCCTTCCACAAACCCACCAGATGAATGACTTTATTCACTTTTCCTACACTGAGTTCCATCTCCATTCATGGTGAAGCAACTGCACTCTGCATAGTGGTAATTAAAATGGCCTCTTTGTAGGAACCTATCAGAAAGTTTTACAGCTACAATACATTCTTCAAGCGAACCTTCCAGAAATTATTACATGAGATAACCATTTTAGGTCTTCTCTCTCATCTTCCCCCCTTTGGTTTGCTTCTTTGCAGTTTGCACTATATTTCTGGCCATACCTTCCTCATCAGTCCTTTTCTCCCAACACAGCCATTCCCATTGAAAAACTTCTCTTTTGGTATTTCCAGTAATTTTTTCCTACTAGATCAGCTAGCTTAGTTGCAAAAAAAAGAAGAAAAGCCTTTTCTATGCCTTGTGGCTTTTGTGCTTGAAAGCTTGTCTTATTCTTCCAACTACACTGATAGGTCTTAGAGGAGATACTACCTTTATCTATAAACGTTGCTTTGCCTATAAACATTGCCCTGCCTTTATGCTTAGCTCATTGCAACCACATCTAACACTATAAAAAATGTTGTTGCACAACTTGTATCTGCAGGAGGTGAATGCCTTTGTCCAACATAGTTTTCAGTGCACCAAGTATATTAACATAAGACAAGAAAAAAAGAACACTGGAGAGAATGAAGACTGAATTAAACTTCCAGTTCAATCCTTTCTCATTTCCTTCTGGCACCTCATCCAAACACTCCCTCTTAAAGAGGCAGGAGTTTGGTATGTCTATGGATCATGACCTGGATTGCTAGAGTTTTCAGGAGTTGGGGGAGTATTGTGCATCACCACCTATATATAGAAATGACAGATTCAATCACCTGCATGAGTAGGTGACAGAATTTCCACACACACCACCTCACCCCCCTCACTTACAAGTTCATGCACAAGCAGCTGACAATGCACAAAAACTGCACGTGTGCAAATACGAGCACGCACACCTTTATACACGCATGAGTAAAAGCTCAAGACCAACAAACTCAAAATTCAGGTTGTACAAAATCTTTGCTGCTTCTAAACACAGGGATGTTCTTCCACGTATATCTCTTTATTTAGTCTTACCTTCAACAAAGAGATAATGCAACACTGCATCTTTTCTAATAAAGGATTAAGCATAGGCATATGATCACATTAGGTAGGGATCAGCTGAATAGGGTGAAGTGTTATAAAACGGTTATCCAGCACATTTCTAGCCCACTATGCGGAACAATTTTCATTCAGTAGCTCTGCTGTAAATTTTACGAACAACTTGGTTTTGTCTGCCCTCTTTTTGTACGTAATTCCTCCCTTTCACATGAAGGCAAATACTTAGCCACAACTTCGTGAATCTCTGTTGGACACAGTAGCTTGTATACTTGAGCCTTGCCTTCTAGCTGTCATTTCTACGGGCACTGCAAACCTTCGCCTCATCATTTTTTTTTTTCTATTCTGACCCTTCTAAAAAACACATGGGAAAAAAATATCTTACAAATACTCATGAAGGATCTCTAGATATCACATACATTCAGCTACTGCCAGCAGCACAAAGAAAAATGAAATAATGAATACATGAATAATGCAGGTAATTGCAGGACAGAGTTTGTGAAGCAGCCAGACATGGAAACAAAAGTATTGCTCTTGCTTGTACAGCTACATGTTTAGGAAGCTCATTTGGTGATCTCAGTGGTGATAGCCTTCACATGCCACCCTCATAAGGCCTGTCAGTTTGGTTTTTATAAATCCCGTTGAAATCTTTTGCTCTTCATTGGTTTTCCAACAGCGCTCTGCCCAGTCCTCAGTCCTCAAAGGGAGACTCTGTTCTGCTAGCAAGGATTTATCCATGATCCTCCTCATTTGTTAGAGGAGGCTGGACCCTGATGCTACCTAGGAAGCACATCCCAAATAACCATGACCAGGCATTCAGTGGTGAAATGGCTTAATTTTCACAATTTCACAAACTGCTTGCAGAAGAATAACAAGCAAGTTTCCAGAAAAGACCTCTACACTACTTCTGCCACCTGTTCTGCTTGTTTTTCAGACCAACTGGAGAGCATAAACTGATATTTTTTTTTAAATTTAAGTATAGAGTAGCTGAAATCTTCATTAAAATACTGGAGGATAAAAACTGTTTACTTATACGCACACATGGTTATACTCTTAAGTAACTATCACACTGTTCCAAGTATATAAATAAGGACAGGGATTGTCTTAGTCTGTATTTTATAAACTGCAAAGCACACTGAGAACACTATAATTCAGGATAACAAACAAAGCAGAATGTTTTCAAAACTAGTAGAAACATGGCTTCTTTAATAATGGGGCATATCAGAGGCTTGATCTCAGCAGAGTACCAGTGTTTGGCATCAGTGTAATTATATCAGTTCAAAAACAGAAAACCTCCAAAACCCAAGACTCTGTTAATAGAAAAACAATTATTTGTTCAAATTTTCCTTTGCCTACTCCCCTCCTCATATATATATGCAGGTAAAGAAGGAGATAACTCAATGAGCACATTAGCTTATGTGTTTTAAACAATAACTACTCAGAGCAGACACCAGAAGAGCATGTCTTTATGACTCATCACATATATAAAAGGAAAAAATTCACCAGAAAGACATGCTGGTTCTTTCAAATAACTAGAGTTCCACAACAGCAACTTGCATAGTTTATTTCAGGTTTGATGGCCTGGCCAGTAACTACTCCTATTCTTCCATAGTTACCACAATCAAATGCAAAAGAATAGGAAAATTAAAATTAAATATAATTTACAGTGGAATAGTTTTGGCTAATAAATTCACCATCTCCCCAGAAAGCAAGCAAACAAACAAACAGAACTGAATGTGGTCCAGCACTGATGATACACAGACTGATGTATCAATGACATATATCTGCAGCAGCCAAGAAAACCCTAGGCACAAATCAAAGGCCAAGCTTCAGCAACAAGGGCATTTTAAAGCTGGGTTGGAGAATTACAGTCACCAACTGTTTGGAAATATTTTTGGTGACTTATGGTTTCTTAAAACAAGTTGATGAACTTTCAAAATATAATAATAAGATTGTATGGTCACATAAAAATACCTATTGTGTCTGCTGTGTTGCCCTGGTACTGCTGTCAGACGGCACGGGATCTGCCATCACCGAATAACGTTAAAGAAGGTATTATCTTGTAAAAACCTGCTATTAATCTGTTTTTTCCTCGCCATTTATTCTGGACTGTCTGATCTCCTCCCTCCAGATGCTGTTGGCTCCCTGATAACTTCCTTCCTTCCCTTCTCTCCTCTGTCATTTCAGACTTCTGTGATGTTCTTGTATTACAACATCTTGGCAGACTCACTAATCTTTCTCTTACTTATCATTATCCATGCTTTCCATTGGAACTTCAAGGGCCTTTTACAATAATGGAAATAACCTGACATGTACTTGTGAGCTTAAAGTAAATTAAGCCCAAAAAATGAGATCCGGTGGTAAATGATGTGCTAATGACGGTTAACATCAGAGCATAGATAAATTCCACTATGCAGAACGTCGTGGCTGAAAACTGCCATCTAGGATAACCTCTTCTGGACTAGCAGAATACTGCAGTGGACTCCAGCCTAACCCTGTGCAGCATAATAACTGGATTCCCAAGGTCTGCATATGCAGCTGCTTGTGGTTTCCAAATTCTTACGTACTATTCACCCCACTAAAAGAATCACTCACTGCCTCAGTCCAGATTTCAAAGGTCTCCTCAGACAGCTCTCATGGACTTCATCCAGCCCATTCTGAAGCTTAAAGTTAAAAAATGACCATGCTAATTCTCAGTCCTTTCTCACTCCCTTGTTGAGTTCAAGGTCTTGGATCCCATCTTGGACACAAGGATAAGCAAGCTTTTAATTCTGCTGCAAACCACTACAATCTCTCCTATCCAGTTTTTTACTCATTATACGTGGAAACATATGCTGTAAAGTGCAAAAAAGTACATTCTGCCAGGTAATTGGGAGTCTACCGGCTATCATAATCTTAGCTTTTTCTTATCACCACTAGTGTAAGAGACCACTGTGTATTTTTTCAAAAATTTTTGTTGTGAACTTTCACACTTTTTTTATAACTGTTTTTGGAAAAGAGTAATTCAGATTCTGCCTTCAGTGCAATGGAGCTAAAAGGGCTTTACAGCCCCCCTGCTTATCAATGGAAGCCTTTCCATTACTTGCAAAGGTCTCCAAATCAGGCTCAAACCAAGGACAGAATCTTCAGAGACTAGTATATGAGATACAGAGTTTCTGCCAGAGTACAAAGGTATGGAGTACTTGCCAAAGTCTTAAAAAAAGCCATAGCTCTATGATCCATCTGCTCAGAACTTGCCAGACACGTTCTTCATGCAAACTTGCAAATAAAAAGAACATATTGCACACATAACCCAACCCCTTTTATATCTGGATGGGCTACAGCTGCAGCACGATTCCCTTACTGCGTCGACTGCTACTCGCGTAAAGGTAAAAGAAGGTAAAGTGCGAGGGGGTAAAGAGATGAGCAGCTAAAGCAGGTCAGAAAGGGAGGGGAAGTCAAGTTTGTCAGGGATTCACTGCAGCTGACTCATTGCATCACCCTGTGGTGAGGGGATGAGCCTCACGGAAGAGGATGGAGACTGAGCAGGGATTTCCTCTCCATTCGTTCCCCAAGCAGGGCCTTCCTCCCACTGCTGAAGATACATGTGCAGTGTTTGTTGGGAATACAGCCCTACGGCTGCTCAGTTTGATTTACACTTAAGCAGGCAGGAAGACACTGCGTTGTGTAAGTGATAAACAAGAACGCGGGTCTGGGGTCCTTCTCCTAGAAGATTTTGAAATATTGAGTGCAATTTCCTGCCGTTTAGAAGATTTTAAGATAGCTCCTAAGAAAGATTTTACATAAAATAAAGCAAAACAAAAAAATCCTGTAAACTTATCTAGCATTTAGCTTTAACTTGCCAGAGGCACATTATGTTTTATTAAAATATCAACAAAGAGGAGCCAAAATCAACAAAAACAGAGAGGGTTCTCCTGTTTCCTAGCCAAGTTCCCTACGTCCTGCAGGGTACTCCTGTGTTCATCTCCCCTCTAAGCCCAAGTCTCCCAACCCCTTCCTCTTCCTCGGTCCTGTCCCCGATAGCCATATTTCATGTTCATATGCATTTTATTGCAAAATGTTGGCACGTAACTTTCTTTGCTGTTTTAATATTTGGACTGACTGCTTCTCCAAAGATGCTTTTACAAGTCACTCCTCTTTCTTTCCTTCCTCTTGCCTGCATTGTTCTCCTTATGATTTTCTCTTCCTACCACCTACATGATTCCACCCAAACCACTCCCATCCTCCATTTTCTTCCATCATCTATTCTTCTTCATACAGGCTTCTCTCCCACAAAGCTTCACAATGTTTTTCTATACCTTTCCTCCACAGCTTTTCTTCATATGCCCAGTACTGGACAGGGAAGCAGGGCATAAGGAGGTCCAGAGCCCTTTTGTTGTCTCATCCCTCCTGACTGATAATGGAATCATTTCTGGGGTCTTTTTGCTGAGGGCCTGTCATTTGCTTTTAAGTCTGAAAAGGCTCTACAATACAGTTTTCATTCTTTGGACCCAAGCGTTGCTCTTTCTCCTTTCTTCCAGGCATTTCTGTTCCCTAGCTAGGCCTGAGATGAACTATCTGATGACAAAGCTCCCCAGCTTTCCTCAACACCCTGCTCATCTCCAATGGGCTTCTTAGCACCAACCTGATATTCCCCAGCCTAGTAACTATCAAGCTGCAATGTTTGGTTAAAACGTGTGCATGTCTCAGCATAACGTGCAGCTGGTTACCCTGCCAGACTGCAGCCTGAATAGCAGGAACCTGAATTCAGAGGCTTGTTTCTGACCTATGTCCTATATTCCTACATTCCCCATAAATGTACACACACCGCCAACCATAATAAATCTGTCTATCAGCTCAGTGCCCTACATTTCTACGCACAGTAGGGTTGAGTTGGGAGTATGCACCAGCATGTGCCAGTAGCTAATGGGGTATTCTATACTTCTTCAAGTTGTCTTCAGTAACTGCTCTGTTCCTGGTAAGAGCTGGCCGCATCCAAGATAAGCTCTCAAATGGCAGTGAATACGACGCACTAACAAATACTTCCCTTCACCCGTGCTCACAGATTGTTTGCGGAAGGTACTCTACACACGGTCTCAAATGTACTGAGTATTTTGTAGGGGATACCATATTGAGAACCAAAAAAAAAAAAAAAAAAAGGATTCTGGAACAAAGAGAAAGCAGCAATTTGACTGAAATATACTGCAAGTTAACTTCCTCTGATCCTCTGGTCCTCAGTTGCTGAGGGGCCAGAGAGGGCTGGTAGAGCTGAAAGCTATTAGGTCCACACTTTATACCAAGTTTGGCACTTCAAAGAGCACTGCACATTTGCCATTTAATGGTAACCTTGCAACCTTTCAGATTGCAAGAGTCTGGTTTCAGGACAGCAATATATAAATTGTGGGATCCAAATTTATCACTTGAGATGTGGTTCACAGTGACGGCAGTCAATTGGAATCGAATGCCCCAGGTGATATCTATAACACAGACATCCTGTGCCAGCTCAGCGCCACAAACTCTGCTTCCTGGTATTTTTTTCCTCAGCACTAGAGACGGCACTTTTTGGCAAAAAAAAGAAAAAAAGAGCGAGAGAGAGGAAGAGGGAATGAGCAAGGCCCCTCTGCTGTTGATTATACTGAGATCAATCTAGAGTAGCTCTACTGCAGCCAGTGTAAATTGCCTCAGATTTGCACTGCTGAGATCTGGCCCAAATCTATAGCAGCTCACTTTAAACATATTCCCTAACTGAAAAACAAGACAAAACATTGTCTGAACTGAAAGCATTTGAAAGACTGACTGTGGTTTAAATTTAAATCTGACTCATAGTGGGGTAATATGTTCCACAGCATCTTCTTTCTTATACCTCCACGCAAGGAGAGAGGCCATAAAAGAAACCAGGTTTGACACTGTCTAGAGGGTATTCACTTCTTCCTAGACCCCATGCGAGTGCCATGGGAGCCCTTGGCATGGACAGGACCATCCCCAACACAGAAAGACCAAAGGTCTGCTCCTGCTTGCTTCCAACTCCTCATCATAATGCAATGTCCCCCTGGGCTTTAGCCTGGTGCTGTACATTTGCTTGGACACCTCATGCGGTACATACCCCCATCCACCACCCACTAGCTACCCACACGCGCGACAGCATCGGATAACAACACTAAAAACCAGTGCTTCGGCTGCATTTTTTGTGATGCTTTATGATGTGTTACCAAAACATGGCACCATTTCCACAGGAAGCAATTATTACTTGTTATTGTTTGACCGTCTGTAGATAATAAAACTACCTCAAAAACAATACCACAATGCTCCCTGGACAATTGCTTTTTGCCCCGCAAGGGTTTTCACTTGTCCAGCTTTGCAGTGGTGCCTATTTAGTTTTTGGAATGCTTATTCATAAAAGGCAAGCTTTTTCTGAAGGGTGCAGGGACTTTATTCATAAATACAGAAGCACCTTAATAAAAGAAAGATGTGATGAAGTCTTCAAAGCAGGGAAGAAAACTGATGAACAAAGACATTCCCATAACAACCAAGCTTTATCTGATCAAATTCCAATAAAGCCTGCATTTGGCATAAATCTTTAAAAACATAGCAAGGGCCACTGGAGGATGCTAAAACTTGTTTATTTAATATTATTCTTCCTCTCTCCCCCCAAAGTACTTTATGCTCTTAATATTTTCTGAAGTCTTGGTGCACGTTAAGAAGCGCATCAAGCAAACACAGTGCAATGGGAGGAGAAGCACAGGAGAGCACTGGCTGCCTCTGAGATTACACTGCTTCCTTCCTTCCGTCCAGCTTCCCACTCTCCAATGTGCTGATGCACAGCAGCACCATGAGTGGATTAACCCTCACTTTCAAGCAGAAGAAATAAGAGAAAAGATAGTGCCTTTAAAGAATTTAATTCTTTGTAGCTTCCCTTAACTAGAGCCAAGAAAAGACAGAAGCTTTTATAACAAACTTATAAAAGAATCTTCATTTCCACTTCTGTGAGTTTTATTTTTTCCATCTTAAGACTACTTAATATGTGCACTGCATTTCCCATCTGCACAGGAACACACAGATGTGACTGACTAATCCTTAAATACACAGAAAAGTATTTTGGGTGAAAAAAGACATTAAAGAAACTGCTTCTGCTCTCAGGGATTATCATTCACCCCCTGGCTTCGACAGACTATTTGAAAGCAGGCAGCAAGGTGCAGCACGTTTCACTGTGGCAGGAGGTGAACAGAGGACAGCCAGCACTGCAGGGGACTTTGCAAAGGGACTTAACCTCAGTCCCATTAATTCCCTGAATACACTCTCCTGGGGTCAGTGAGGCTACTTGAGAAACCAGCTTTGACTTCTAAGTTTGCAGACATCACAGCTGGAAAAGAACCATGAACATGAGGTCTGGGAGCTGCCCGGCTCAGCAGGGTCCATGGACCTGAGTGGAGGGACGTGTCCAGGGCACCTCCAGGAGAATTCACTTCCAAGACCTACTGCCCAGAGATGCCCATTTGTGCCACAGGATGCAGCCAGCTTGGCCAATGGATAAACAACCACTTGCTCCCCCCAAAAAATGCATCAGGGTCCTCTCTGTTCTGACCTTGCCACTGCAGATGGGGATAGGGTCTTGCTGTTCCTGCCCCAGGGCTGGGAGTGCGGGGCCATGGCTCTGGCTTGCCATGCCAAGCAGCCCCAGCCTGCCTTCCCGGAGTCAGTGCAAACAAGGGCTGCAGGAAAACACAAAGTCCTTCTCTGATGTGGTTTGGAAAAAGGAGCCAAGCGTAGCCGGAGGAAAGATTAACTGAAAAGGTGCAGTCTTGCATTTCTTTCTCATTTTAAGGGGTAGATCTGTAAGGTCAGAGGACCACACAAAGAAAGAATAAGGAGGAGAAACAAAATATTTATATTCTGCTTGCTTATTTGTTCTATTTACCCTGCATGTCTGTCTCTAGCTGTTCCTAAAATAGTCCTTCAGAGTAGTATTGTCCTTTCTGCGTCACTGGTATATATACTTCTACTAAACTGCCACTGGAAAAAATCAGATTGCTGTAAGAGACCTGCACGTGTTCAGGGGTACCCACTTGTCCAGTGAATCACAACAAGAGAGCTCTGACTCTCCCCAAGAGACTTCTGCCCCTCTCTTCCTGCTTGACTGAGAAAAATGAGGAGACACAGGAACAACCATTCCCTGAAACAACAGGTATGAAAGGAATTTCAAAAACCCTCATCAAGGTCTCCTCAGCTAAGCAAAACACTAGGCAACCCGAAACTTGGTGGGAGGAAAAAAAAAAAAAAAAGCTAATAATTAAATGTTGCTTATGCAAGATGAAAAACCACATTGTTGCTTCTGGGCACAACAGCCCTGGCAAGCTCAGCACTATCTCACAAGACAGGAAGCAGTGCTTATGCATGGAGCAGGAGCAGCAGCTACACTTGCCAAATCTACCAGCAGTCTCCTCTGTGAGGCTCTCTCCATGCATGGCTTTTCAAGCTTCAGGCAAGTACACCTGAGAAAGTCTTCTGCCCCTACAGAACGTATTTGCCTCTCCCACTTTCACTGAAATGAGCATCTTCTTCATTCTCTTCTACCTCCCATGTTTGTTCCTTCCTTCACTGCTAGACATCCCTATCATTACACAACCGTGAAGCTCCTCTAGCATCACCGTGGCACCAATGCCTTCTAGTCATCCTTCCCTGCCTTCAGCTCCTCAGGTTTCCCTCATTTGTACTCTGTAAAATTCATATTCTTGACTTTAGGATGCTTCTATAGCACTGTCCTGCAACACATCCTCCTCTCCAACTTCTCCCTGTGTTTGCTTCTCCTATTAAACACTGCATGCAGCCTCAAGTGTTGCGATGAAGATTAGACGTAGGAGGACTTAGGGACTCTGATGCTCCTGCAGCAGAGCTACTGGTAAGAAACCTGTGCAATTCAGACCACCCATCACAGAGCTAAGGTAATACCTGCACACAAGCTTTTGGGGAGCACTGCATGCAACACTGCAAGAAGTGGTAAATATGACCAAAAGGCAGCATGGGGGGAATCAAGGAAGGAGAAGAAGGCTAGAGGAACTTGAAAGAAGTAAAGCAGAAAGAAGCACTAGCAGGCAGCTCTTCTCATTTTGATAGGTTCTCTGCACAGAAATCCTCCAGGGACAGCTTGCCTCTCTACAGGTGAAGGAGCAAGTAACAAGTCAAACATATGCCTGGCACAAACACACTCACAGCTTGCTGCCTCTGGCATGCCTAATTCTTGGTACAGAAAAGCCTTAATCCCACAATAACCTGCGCTCATTACTCACCCAACGCTTCAATCGGTATGCCCCACCCAGTCTGAAAAGGAGACTGCCTTACTCACCAGCTATATATTTATCTAAAGGACCAAAGTACCTGCCCAGGGTGCAGGTGTCAGTCATTTCCATGGGCACAGGCTTGCTGGAGTCAGACTCTCTCAAATGAGCTCCAGCTGTTTCTCATCACAAGGCAAATTCCCAGCCAAGTAAAGGCCCATTCTTCCCTACCTCTGCTGAACCCTTTGTGTCCCACATTCCTCAAACACGAAGGTGCAATGAGCAAAGCTCATGCAATCTCAGCTGTGTTCCTTCCAGGTGCCTGACTAACAGCTCTCAGAAAGCCCAGGGATGTCATTATCTCTGTTTAGGATGTCTGAATAGTGAGGTCAAGTCAGAACATACAATCATTTTGACAGGTTGGTGTAAAAATGTCACGGTGACTCGAAGCATAATTCTGTGTGATGGCTGTTACGCACTGAGGACACCAGTGACTTTCAAACATTCCTGTTAGCTTTCTCTTTTAACAAATGACATGTTACTTGTTCAACTTTTCTGCCAGCCTGTTCTTGGGAATGCACATGTCCAGGCTACAGTCTCGACAGCAAGCACCCAGTGACCACCTGCAGACCTGAACCCCATTCAATGGGGAATCACACTTTTCTCCTGTTTAAATCATGTTTAAAAAAGTCCAGTGCATCTTTTCCTGCTGTCAGTTTCTAAGGTTGGCTTATAATGTCACTTTAACAAGCACGAGCAGAAATTCCACCATCTCTGCTACAAGCTTGCTTTGCACTTAAGCAGACCAGGCAGCAAAATGTGAACTTTGAAAGTAACGGAGATGACTAACTCAAATTTGCACCAACAGAATTCGACCCAGGCTCTATGGTGCTGCAAACTCACGGCAGTGCTCAGGTACAGCAAATGAGGGCAGCAAAAACAGAGCCAAAGAGAAGTTCAATACACTTTATTTTACAGGAGGGCTTCTTACCTAGCACGGTTTTCAGCCAAACAAGTCCCAGGTTGGTGGAACAACCATGAGTTTTACCCAGGATAAAACTGCTGGGAGTTGAACCCCTTTTTCCTGTCGGGTTTCTTAGTCAGATGAACTACGCTTTACATTAAATATGCTCTAGAAAATATTTCCATAAATAAATGCACAGACTCTATGCAGTTGACTTTAATGGGTTTAGCACGTGTGCAAGCTGACTCATTACCTAGGTGGAGGAGCCTCTGCATGAGCTCGTTCACACACAGAGGATGTTTTGTGGGGTTATGAGATGGTTTTTATGCAAGATTGAATTTGCTTCTTCAGTGACAACACCATCTGACCAAGTTTATAAATCATCTAATGTCACTAGTTGAAGTGTTGGGTACAATTTGAAAACAAACAGAAAAGAGATAAAACTTATCAACACTCCAGAGTAAAAGAATCATTGGGTCATTTTCTTCCTCTCTCCTAAATCCCTGAATTTTCCACTGCCTTGCTTCAAGCCCTGGGCCACCATACAGAAGTCAGGCCTGAAACTGCTATAGTTTGAAACTCAGTTATTAACAACGACACTTCTGTGAGGAACCGTTAATAGGCTTATCCTGAACACAGGCCAGAGAAAGGAATTTGATTTCTTCTATGTAATATATGGTATAGATCAGGTGTTGGGCGACAGAAACCATCAGGACTCCTTGTTTGATGTCTTGTTCTGTCACTTACTTAAAGCAAGTCATCAACAGGTAGCTTCCATATGCCTCCTCCATTGCTATATGTTGAATGCTGGAGTCCTGAGGCACACTTGCTAGAAAAGTGTGCATATTTCAGCTTCATATGACTTTGAATGAAGTTGTTTCTAGGAGAGGCACAGGAAAGAAGCTGCTTTTGAAAGACAGCAGTAACAGCCAGAGCCTTACCTGGTACAGCTCTATTCGTTGCTCCGAGACCCGTGCCTTTGAGTTCTGCAGGCGAAAGACCCTGAACTCAGCCTTCACCAAGTTAGACGCGTTCTTCTCCATCGCTGAGACGTCAAATCTCACGATTCGGAAGTAAAGGCTGTAATAGCTTGGTGGGATGGCATCTGCAAGAAGGCAATGTGATTAGTTATGTATTTTTTAAATGATAAAATAACTTGTTCTTTCATACACTAATACAAGACAGCCTCAGAAAGCAGTAAGGGAAATATCTGTAGCATGATTCAGTTTCCATTGGCCAATTTAATATCATTAACAATTTAACCCCCAAAAAACCAACCCCACATGTGTTTGATTATAGGAATACCAGATTAATAGAGATGAACAACCATTTCCAACTCTATTTCAGGGCATGCATTTAACCCCATTCTTTCCACATATTGGTGGAAAATCCTAGGTGCTTCTAAATTGGAAAAAAATCATAACAGTTGGTATCTGGCAAATGCCTTCAGACTTGCACAGGAGTTCACAGAGATCTACTAAGAAGACAAGTAACAGGAAATCATTTGATACGTATATTCTCCAAAACTCATTTTCCCTCAGGGCACAGAGGATAAATTAGTCAGCTTCAGGTTTTGTTTTCTATTTAGTTATTAAGGATTTTATTGGAATAAAATATTTGTTCCGATTATAGCAAGGGCAGAAACAGAAGAGGAAGAAGAAAGGGAAGAAAAAGGCAAGCAGACAGTAGACAGAATTATACAAACATTGATCATTTGCAAGCAATAAAAGTCATAAATGTAACCACCCCTCACTATGTACTGGGGGGAAAGCAGAAAAAAAAAAGTTACACAAATGGAATCAAGTCTTCAGTAAGGGTATCAAAAGTATCAGTTTAGGTTTCTAAACAATCTCTTCCTCCTTCCCAGCTGTAAACTCTGACTGAGGTTAAGCAGCAAAGTACATTTGCACAATTCGTATTACCCTGAAGGGTTCAGTGATCATCTGAGGCTGTTCCACCTAACTCTGGCCAAGAGCACAAACAGAAAACCATGTGCAGAAAACTCTGAACATGCTCTGTATGTGTGACATTCTCCACACCCTGTTGTTTGGCAAGACTTTCCTCAAATTGCAGAGTGGGCACAGCGAGCCAAATTCAGGGATGAGTCGAAATGACTCAAAGGCCCTGATAAAATCTCCATTCAAGCTGAGGGAAAGGTTTCCTCTTCTCTTACATTTGAAATGTAAGAAGAGACAGAAGAAAGATGAAAACTGTATTGTGCATGGTTGGGGGCAGGATATTCAGCAGAGGAAGCAAACTTCACAGGCTTCCTTGGGGCCAGGCCAGCAGAAAGACTTCAGATAATAACTATAAAACATTAAGTTTTCCCACTAGCCACATAGCTCAGGATTTGTCATGCAGTGGCAGGAGACGACAGCCTTCACATTAGAGAGGTGAGCAACTAAGCTCCCATGAAGGGTCCAGGGTGTGTCAGAAATCCTAGTGAGGTCTCAGGCTTGGCTACGTGTCCCAGCTCTCCTGCCATCCAGGCCATCCATCCATTCATCTACTCATGGAGTAAAGTACTTCCTTCTCGAAGATATGTCATTCTTCACACATGTAATATAAATAATAAAACACTTCTACGTAAAGAGATTGGAAAAGGCAAGTCCAGTACATTTACCGTTACTTCTAACTACTAACGATTAAAGATAGTTGGAATAAATCATTAATAATATCTATTTGTATTAATGAGACACATTAATAGCTTAAGGACCACCTCACAAACATCTAGGGTTTCTAGACTGGCTGCTATTATCAGAACTTCTGAACAATGCAGGAGCTCCAGACTGCACAAGGCAACACCGCTCTCAGGTACACATTTGACATCCAGCTTGTGGTAGCTCTTCAAGTAACGCTTTACAGGCTCAAACTGACTACAGAATAAATACCAAGTGCCAGTCAGTCACAGAAGGAATACAGTAAATGTATTCTCTTCATAATATTCACAAACACACTTCCCCTAGATAATGGAGCCAAAATCATTTTTAGAATGATCAGAGGTGAAAAATCCTAAAAATAATCATAGGGATGAGAAAATCTTAGAGAGAAAGGTAGAATCTAGGCCTCAACTATAAACGCATTATAAGTGAGAGAGGAAAAGTTCTCAAAATGCTTAAAAAATCCTCTGAAAGAGTACTTCCCAAAGAAGACTCTCAATATGGTCAAATGTGCAAGAGGTATAAACACAAACAGGAAGCCCCCAGGCTTCCTTGTGGTCCCATTTAATTAGGAAAAAAAGGTTCTCAAATTTTCACATCTGCAGTGCTCTAAAATATACCCCAATGCACCATGATCAGTATTGTTGCCTACCAGCTACAACCTTATAACAAGAACTCAAAGAAAAAGGGATGTGAATTACCCCTACACCAGAATTGCTCCTGTTTACCTTGAGTAATACATAAGTGCTTGTCTCTCTCAACGCTGGTCTTCTCTCAAGGAGAACTAAATGAAGATCTTCTGAGAAAAGCTTAACTTTATCTAATGATGATCTTAACTTTGATAGATTTTGAAAATTCTTAAGAAAACTACTCGGTTCAGAGGTTACATCCTCATTTAAGAGGGAAATAATCTCTTAAATTTATTTTTCTGCTATAGGAAACTCCAAGACTACTTCTTGTTCCTCAGCCAAACCTAATCCTACTAGGAATATAATTTGGCATAATAACATGTATATATAAGATTGATGCTTCCAGGATGAGTTGTAAGTTGTCCTTCCCTGTCATTTACTTGAAGCATCAGCCTACAATTTCGTTCCCTGTGGACAAGCCAAACTAGCAGACAGCCACTTGCCCTGGCACAGACAAGCCCTGTCCATCTTGACTTTATTTCAGATTCAGAAGTCCTATTTAACCATCTGCTTGATTTATATTTAGCTTCTAACTTATTTCTAGAACTTTCTTGGACTTTATTTGCAGTCTTCCTTTTCAGTTTCTCTATTTTAGATACCATATATTACAAATCTGTGAATATGCATCTGAAAAGACTTTCCTAAACCATCTCTCCATTTATATTTTTCTCTTTCATATATAAAGAAAACAGTAACAGCCAAAGAAGGAATACTCTTTTAGTGTGCATGCTTTTGTGTTTCTGTATGTGCATTTGCATACACAGTGAACAAGTGTTTACTTTCTGTTGGAAAGCAGACGTGGGACACCAACAATGGAGAAGAATGAATTCTTATCTTACAGAAGATTCATCTCTCTCACAAGACAGTTTTACACCTTGCAACACACCGTAGAAATTTGATTTATTTATTCTATCATTCACAACAGTATCCATGGGAAGCCAACTCAGGAAAAGGTATTATTCATAGATAACTAAAAAAATAGGCTTTTTACTAGCTGGAGCCCTTCCTCTGTGAAAGGATGGCTGACGGCAGAATTGGGGTTTACATGAAAATCCATCAACATTAGGACTGAGAACTGAGACTTGCAACTCTCTGTAAGGGAAGGGGAAGAACCCTGTGGAGTTTACAAGGGTCTGGATTAGCATTTAAGTGATCTCAGATGCTGCAATTTATATCTCTGCAACTCCACCTTAACCTGACAGTTGTATCAATGCAGCCTCAGTTGGATACCTCTAGACTCCCCTCTGTTTTGGCCCAATCACTCCAGTAGATGCCAGGATGACTGAGCAAGTTGTCTGCAAACACAGTTACACTGTTGCAGACCAGACTCCTTAATTATTCTTTGAACAATCATCTTTAATGAGTGGAACTAAATCAATATGTTTCCTGTAGCTAGGAAATCACAATTTTCTTTTGCTTTGGAGACAGAGGAATAGTAAATGCAGTGAAAGATTCCATTTTTGTCACCTTTCAACTATTCATTAATTCAAACCCCCAAAACCTGAAGACTTCCAGCTGTAATAATCATAATCACATCCATCACAGTAAGGTTGAGATGAGTTACAAAACACAGTCAGAAAAGGTGAAGGTAGCATCCCTCCTTCTTCCTTCAGTCCAACAGCTCTGTGTGCTTAACACTGAGAACTGCAGGTTTAGCTTGTTTATTCTTTTTTTTTTTTTTTTTCCTTGAATAAGCTGAAAATTCATCAACTGCTTTACAGAGGACAGTCCAAAGTGCCAGGTTAGAAAGTATTCTGGTATGCGCGTGTTTAAGTGCATAAGGACACTGTGGTTTCTGGGCTTCTTACTGACTCCGTTCAATATCTGCCATCCTCTAAACTCCTGTGCCAGCAACCAGGACAGAAAGCAGCCCTGCACCAGCAGGAGGGATGCAGAAGACCTATCCTAAAATACTGAACAGTCGAGGCAGCAGGATTGCTCTAACTAATATGGCTGCAGGGTGGAGCAGCATCAACAGGAGAGACTGCACACATCTTCTCACTGACCACCCAAACCAGCAGGTAGACCTCTAGGCATCGCTCCTGGGAGGAGAGCGAGACGGGTTCAAGCTCTCTCTCGCCCAAAGTGGGCACTGAAGGCAGTTGTTTCATCCTGGAGATATTCCCCAAGATGGGGACCTGCTGCATAACATGACAGCACTTTTGCCTTCAATAGTTGTGTCATATGAACTAAGGCCTCTGTTTCCACAGCTTTTCTCACAAGTACTGCGCGTACTGACATTTTGAGAGAAACAAAACACTCTGACACAGCTCTTCTGAGAGCTGGGCTTGCTTTCTGGTGAGAAAAAAGTGCTAAATCCAACTGTATCCAAGCGAGGGGTTTCTTCCCCCTCTGAATTTTCATTTCTGCTATCAAAACAAACAAACAAAAAAAAGAATCAATTATTTGCACAGCCCAAGATAGGAAATGTAAACAACTTCTCCTTTCTCATTGGAGGAGGCCAGACAGGCCGACTTCACACATACGCCCACACTGGAAAGGCTGAGAGCTTCGATCCAATCCTTCCATCAAGGGCTTGCAATAAATGCTCCAAAGATTTATTTTTATTCCCTTTTGTGTTTATTAAACTTTGGAGGGTTTCTTTTCCCTTTTTCTTTTCTTTCTGGTGCTCTGCCCATTCTATATTACAGCAGCTACAAAACATGGAGTGTCCTTTTTATCTCGCCTTCTTTTTTTCCCTCCTTTCTAACTGCAGAACATGAATGACCATGTAGTAGGCTTTGAAGCAGCACATGCAAATATTTATAAGAGTAGCTTTATTGTTATTAAACGCAGTTGTTATGCTTTCCATGCTCTGGCAGGCTTCCCTAAACCCTCTAACTATCAGGACCATTTAGGCCGTTCAGATTTCAGCTTACTGATAGCAAATCCCCCATTTTTTTGCAACAGGTGGCAGCCACTCTGCATAACATGAGTTCCTTCCTTCCCCTTTGTGAATTCTGCTCCCTGACCAACGCGCAGGTCCCTACCTCAAGTGGGGCTGGACTGACTTCAAGGATATCCCAACATGATAAGAGAAGCAGCTTGCTCAGTGCTGCTGGCAGGATGGGCAACTTGCAGCAAGGCTTCGAAGCCAGGTGGCACAAAAGCAGCATCTGGGACACTGCATGGGCCCCATGGCTAACTCCAGATTTACTTCTATATTCCAGTTTTTACCCCTCAAAGCTGCCTTTACCTTCAACAAGATAGTATCTGTATCTGTCAGCAACCATTTGCTGCTGAGGTCAGGAGGGATACTGTGCTGAAAGTTGGAATAAAACTGCTGGGAACACAGTGAATAAGGCTTCTGCCTGCATGGCTCTAGCGCAGCTTTTCTGTCAGAACACGGTATGCGTGCATCTATAGCGCAATGCACAATGTATATGTTCTGTTATTGTACCTGTTTTGGGTGAAGAACCCATACCAACAACTGGTAGCTAGGCATCTTCCACTGAATGATCCCTAGATATGTAATTTATTCAAGGCAAAGGGGTGCGGATGATTCATGATTTAACATTATGAAATACCTTCAGTGTTAGTGCACTTGGATAGCCGACACTTAGGAAGAGAGATGGACAGGCATAGACAAAGGAAGACAGAGATAAATTCATCAGGTAGACAGACAGAATGATAACAGCTTAGGGATCCTGTTGCTGAATGGTCCTTTTAAAGGTCAGAACAACGGAAGACTGAAATCTGAAGCCACTTCCCTCTTTTACCACCAGTACTGACTGCTGGACCTGTCATCTCAGTCAAATGGGGAAGCCTCAATGTGTCTTCACTAAGAGTGCTGAGGTAGTTCCCCTTGGAGAAAAAAAAAAAATGAAGAAAGCAAACCTTACTCCCACAGGGACTCCTGCTGTAGCTATTTAAACAGGACTGACTTTCACCAGTTATGCTAACAGAAGCCAACGCTAAAGGTGTTTTCTTATTTTAGTAACTTCCTACTACATGTATCAGTTACATATCTTACTATATATTAGCTAATTTTTTCTTTCTTTGTAATGAAGACCCATTGAACTCCTGACATTCAGCAGGGAATCCATACACATAATTATTATGCCATAAATTGGCTACAAGGGCTCAATAAATGTCACTAGCAGACTCCAAGGTGCTCAGAGCAAAAACACCTGGCAGCGCTTACATAGCACAAATGCATGATTTATTTTTTCTGCCTACACAGTTTCTGTCAAGCTTCACATGTCCACAAAGTACACATCAGTGAAGGTCTACATGGGCACAGATTTAGAACAAAGTAATTACCAGACTTTGTGACATACATACCACTGTTGAACCACTTGCTATTCCTCTTTTAAAACACACAAAGATGTATGACAACATATGAAAAGTAAACAACCCAGGATGTTCTCCTGATTGAAAAGTTAGGTAAAATGAGGCAAAGACAGAATTTTCTGATGACATGATTATGATATGCATTCCTTACTTAAAATCTGACAAGGAGCTTCTGGTTCTGTTGCTACTTTCTCATTGCCTCACCAAGCCTGAAGCAAAAGAAGACCAGTGAAAGATATGAGCTCAACAGCACAGTTATCTGGTTGTCCGGTTGCCAGCTACCCAAATACTTAATTCTTTCAAGGTACTACTATTGCTCCGGGGTTTGATGGACTTTGACACTTCTATATAATTCTCTTTTATACTCTTGGTTTCTCTAATTGTGAAAAACATCCTCCAGTGGTCTTTGGGTCAAAATGCAGCTGGCAGAGTAAGGCAACTGAGAGTGTAATTAGCCCCTGGAAAATAATAATTAGCGATTAGGTTGAGTTCACAAAGACGGGCCGTAAAATAAAACTCAAATCATTGGTGTTGTCCTAGCAAAGCTGCTGCCCTGGATTCTTCGTACAAAATGGGTTAAGTCCTGGCTTTGTGGGTCATTTCGAAGATACAAAGAGAATGGCATCTTCCTACATGCTCCCAAATTTGTGTCACTTCATCTCTACTAGCACAATGGAGTTTGCTGTGAGTCCTACACTGGGCATCAAACCCTGCCAAGTAAAGTAACCATTGCCATTTTAAGGTTGTAACAACACAAGCCATTTTAGACCTTCATATCTTTTTTTTGTAATTGTTCTCCCTGGGTCAGGCCAAATCATGTTGCAAGTTAAGCCTCACCAGTATTTACATGCTGCAACTGAAACTGACTTTGGATGCCTTAATTTGGTCTGGTCACCATTGTAAAGAGGACTATAACTTTCCTGTGTCACTGGTATCACTGAATTGCCCAACTTAACTCAATCTAACCAAACAGAAATCCCTCATTTATATCCTTTTTTTTTTTTCCATTGGACTTCCTCTGTCACCCTTTCATACTATTCCCATGAAGCTACTAGTCTTTGCAGATTCAATCTGAAACATCATTTACCTTGAAAAAAATTCATACTATCCATACCAGCTAAAAAGAAGGAAGACAAAATATGCACTTTGAATATTCAGTTACATCTTTTTTTTTTTTTTTGTCTCTTCCCCATCCTACTGGTACCAC
The DNA here is from genome assembly GCA_013399475.1 of Chauna torquata. Lineage (NCBI taxonomy): Eukaryota > Metazoa > Chordata > Aves > Anseriformes > Anhimidae > Chauna > Chauna torquata. The sequence goes on along the minus strand of VXAL01009642.1, from coordinate 167,768 downwards.
TTGAACAAAAAAGGCTAGGCCAACATCATACATGTTTGTCTATCTCCTGTGTGGTGCAACACCAAGAGCCAAGAAGTCCAGGCTATGACAGATTCCCCAAATGGACCCGTCTTGAGAAAGGTTCAGAGCTATTCCATCAACCAAAACACATAGAGGAGTTAAATTTAATACCAAAGACAAAAAGTGCAGGCGCACTGCGCTTTATCTGAAAAGATGACCAAAAGCCTCACACAGAGTCCATGCAATCATTCTCTTGTCAGTGATGGAGGCATGGCTGGCTGCAAGGGGACAGTGGGTTAATGTGGCCACATGCCAGCATGGAAAGACCCAGCCTTTCCTCCCAGACTCTGTTAGTAATGTTAACATGCGGCAAGAAGAAATGGATTAACCTCTTTTGTGCTTTAAGCCAGGCCTTAAAGAGTAGACTAGAGAGCCAGGCTGTCTTGGCTTGCCAGCTCCAGCTGTGGGTGCTGAGACATACAGAGAACCTTGACCTTAAATCTTGCCTGGTCCTTGGCTCACTTTGCCCAAAAACATACAGCAAAAGTTCTGTCTGTGAGATGGGGTATAGCCACATACATAGAAAATAATAATTTAAAAAATCAAAAACATCTGTAGGACAGGAGGCCAGGCTGCTGGGCTACCCAGAAAAAGCAAACTACCAAAAAAGCTCAATAGTCAGAAAAATCCCGTGTATCCTTCAATACTGAGTATCGTCTCCAGCTTTCATCTAACTGGTCCACACTGGGTATCAGTGTGATTGGCTCCTGTGTTTTCGCCTTCCCATGACACGTTGCTACTGACTGGACCATTAAAAAACAAATACCCCACCAAAGCGATGCACTGTCAGAGGAGAGGCAGCAAGAACTAACCAGTTTACAGAAAGTGGCACTGTGTGTGATCAAAAAGTGATGCTCATAGAATAACCCTTTTCATAGTCAGACTGCACAGCACCTCCCCTGCCCCCCACAGTTGTTCATTTGCAAAAAAAGATCAGAAAACCTGAATGGGTTTCAGTATTGGATGAAAATTATCTCAATGCAGAGTTCTTCCATACACACTATACTACTTATTTCAGAGGAAATCTCGTGCAAAACATCTGATGCTGTCCTGCACACCAGCTTTGTCTCTAAATTGGAGAGACACAGATTTGATGGATGGACCACTCAGTGGATAAGGAATTGGCTGGATGGTCGCACTCAGAGTTGCGGTCAATGGATCGATGTCCAGGTGGAGACCAGCAACAAGTGGTGTTCCTCAGGGGTTGGTATTGGGACCAGTATCATTTAACATCTTTGTTGGTCACATGGACAGTGGGATTGAGTGCACTCTCAGCAAGCCTGTGGACGACACCAAGGCAAGCGGTACAGTTGACGCACTGAAGGGAAGAGATGCCATCCAGAGGGACCTTGACAGGCTCAAGAGGTGGGCCCACACAATCAATGTGCTGTTCAAGAAGGCCAAGTGCAAGGTCCTGCACGTGGGTCAAGGCAATCCCAAGCACAAATACAGGCTGGGCAAAGAATGGATTGAGAGCAGCCCTGTGGAGAAGGACTTGTAGGTGTTGGTTGATGACAAACTCAACATGAGCCAGCAATGTGCGCTTGCAGCCCAGAAAGCCAACTGTATCCTGGACTGCATCAAAAGAAACGTGTCCAGCAGGTCAAGGGAGGTGATTCTCCCCCTCTACTCCACTCTCGTGAGACCACACCTGGAGTCCTGCATCCAGCTCCAGGGCCCCCAGCATAAGAAGGACATGGACCTGTTGGAGCAAGTCCAGAGGAGGGCCATGAGGATGATCAGAAGGCTGACTTTTGTTATTGCTCCTTTAAAGCCACAGGGCAATCATGAGGCAATTACAAGTCACAGTCCTGGTCCTTTACAAACGCTCCTGTCCCAAGACTGCTTTCTGTCGAATAAGACTAAATTCCTCTAAGAAACTGCTCTTTTGTTCTGCAGCTTTTAAGAAAGCAAGAACCGCCTTGAAGACCCTTTCTGCTACAAAACGAAATTCTTAAGTATTAACTTCTAGCAGTCAGACTGAGTACTAAGCTTTGATTCAAATGCCTGGACCCAAACCTCTGAAGCTGGAGACAGATCAAAAGCCAGTTTAAGTTGCTGAAACCCACAGCTAAAATGAAAGGTGAAACTGTCCAATCTGTTTTAGGAAAGCAAAAAACAAAAACAACCCCCCCACAAAAGACAGACATACTGTGATCAGTGTCGAATGATACTACTTCTAGGAGATGAGTGTGGAGACTGTCCCAGGCTGCACCCTGCCCCTCTCATCTGCACCTCTCACGATGAAGCAGCAAGCGTAGCACAAACCTGCACCTGATCTTTATCCCCCTGGAAAAAAAACAGCTATTTGCCTACTTGCAAAAGCTGAAGAAACAGGAAATGCGGGTGAGCTAGCACTTCACACAGACCACCTGTGAGTCCCCCTCAGATGTGTGCTGCTCAGCATACGCTTTCTGCCATGAAGACTGCTTCAAAATGAATCTCCTGAAGAAAAATTCCGTAACATGAACTCATCTGACTCTCCTCTCTGCTTGACTTTAAATCTTTCCAGGCTGTTGGCGTGTTATGCCTTTTCCATGCCGAAATGCAGGGCCTGGGTAATGCGAACAACACTAATGCATCACAAGAGAGCTATTTTCAGGTCTTAATTTTGAGCCGTTGAGCAATGTTTAATTGGGGTAACCTAATTACTTGTGAGTATTCTGGAGAGTGGCAAATGACAATTTTTCCATTCTGGACTGTCTTTCAGCATATACAAATCTCCACACATTTTAGAAAGCCTGAAAGGTCTGACCAAATTCTCTCCTCCACAAAGTCCTGTTTATATATCTCCTGTCATGCAGAGGAGCCAAAAGGGAATGCAAACACAAATCATACTGCTATCTATGTTACTCAACAAAGAAACCTTAATCTTGAGACAGATTAAAACATATGGGGGAAAGAAACACCAGAACGGCTTTCTTTCTCAAACATAACCCCCACTGTAATCTCACTGCTGCTTATGCAACACTCCAGTGTTAACAGCAACAGAGAAAAAAACATCCTCGGATGTGTCCTTTGCTCCTGTGTCTCACACCATCACAGCGAGCCTACTACCATGCATTCCCAATGGGAGCTGACAGATCCTCTTCTGCTGGGAAGATGCACAAGCTAGCAGGAAAGCTACAGCATCTATCAACAGGCATTAGTGTAAGCTGCAAAGGTGCCAAAGCCTCTCCAAAATCTGAGTGACGTTTTGGTCCCATTGAAGTCACTGACAAAACATTCCCACCACTTTCAAAAGAGCCAGGAATTTACCCCCCCACTCATAAGCACAGAGTGGATTTTCAGCACAAGAAAACCATCTCCAGCTTCTCTGCCTCCTGTTCTCTGTGGATTTAGGTTGCCAACAAAAGGTACTTCAGCTTTCAGCAATTATTTTGTGAACACTCAAAGAAGAACTCCTTTCAAATCCCCGTCAGGATCCTTTGAATGAGATCCCAGGTTATCATGTATCACCACTGAAATCAAATATGTAAATAGATGTGTGTTGTGTTTGGAAAATTCTCAGGTATGTACTTTGCTATTCTTCTTACACTGGAATGTAAGAAAAATACTCCTAGCGTCTTTCATCTCCCTCCACAAAGGGCTGCTCCTCTTTCAGCTAGGAATCATAAGCAAGAATTGCAAGTACAATCTCCTAACTCCTCTGACACACACACACAAAAAAAACAACTCGAACAACTCGTCAGGGAATAAGAACCAAGCTTCCTCAATGGCAAACTGAGATAGGACTTGTATGCATTGTTTAGCCGCTTACAATTGCTATGACTGCAGTGACTTAAAACAGATCAGACTAACCTTCTGCCATTCACAAGACTGACCAATAACTTTCCTCATTACAAAGACCTTTTTTTCCTCTCTCATTTCCCAACCTTTTTCTGGTTGCACACTACTGAAGTACTACCTCAGAAGTAATCTGTAGCCAGAGACCTCTCCATCAGCAGGATGAAGGACCAGATATGATCACAAGCCCAACTGCATTACCTGTATATTGTACTGCTTTATACAGGGTGCTGCCTACAGTGGCTAAAAGCCCCTAAGCAGTCTTCATCCTAAACCCAAGTAAACATTAGTCATTTTTATCTAAAAAAATATTTTCCCTTGTCCTCTCAATAGCAGATTAGGTGTAAGATTAGATGTACAGGCGTGTGTTTGAGAAAGGGACTATATATGTTTTTTGTTTCCCCTCTAAATCCTTCCTCTCCTTGGCACCTTTCTCATGACTTTCACTTGGACTGACAGCCCTGCCAGCAGGATTAAAACTGGCTTCACAATGTTATCTCAGTGCCAACTTACTAATGAGCTATATTTAAAAAAAAAAAAAAAATCACGTTGTGCAGACATACTTTTATTGAATCCATCAGAATCCATCAAAAACTGTGAACGCAAGCCAGGTGAGGAAAGCACGGTGGCCTCTCCAGCTACACCACAGGCAGAAAAGGCATAGGATGGAGCACCTTGAAGGTGGGACCTGGGGAGCCCACCCCAGCAGGCAGCTCCATTGCAAGAGATGGGGATTAAGCCTGACCTTTAGGCAGAAGCACAGACATAAGCTTTCAGTGCAAGAAATCAAGTTAGCATGTTTTTAAGGCTAACCCTTCCAAGGAAAGGGACTCAATACTTCTTTTAATGTGAGCCATGGTTAGCGTATGTCTCTGTCTGTAAAATTAGGCCATTCACCAAATGTCAGCTTGGTGCAGCTTGCAACTCCTACAGCAGACATGCTCATCACAGGCTCCGACTTGTGCCTTTAGTGCTGGATGAGTTGAGCTGCACTTTAAGTCTGTGAATACACATCTGTATTTTAATTTTCTTTATGGTAGGGCTCCTAATCACAAGTATTGTTATGAAATCCAAGAGGATGGCTGGAAATCCCTTGGATATATCCTCAGGATTATATACTGCCATGGCAAAGCAACACTATACAAAAGTCTTCTTTACAAAAAATGTACCACTGCAGAACAAAGCTGTGCTGGAAAGAAAAAAACAACAAAACTAGACAACATTTTGAATTATTTAAAGAACTACTAAGAGAACTTTCCCCAAATCCAATTTTCTCCAACAGTGTCACAACAACCACAAAGCCGTCATACATGACAAACTCAGTGGTGTTGAAATCAAGGAAATGGCAGTGAAAAGACATTCTTGGGCTATTTCACAATTCAATTTAAGCTGTTCATACTGCTGTGTTTATGTGTCTCTCTACCTTAGCGCAAAATAATCCAAATTTAATTTCTCTTGTTTTCTAGGCAAATGTTTTATTTTGCCTCTATTCATCTGGGGGGGTCGTTCAACGAACTGGAAATGAATGTATGTGAGATAAACCATGAAATCAGTCTGGATATTCAGGAGAGCAGGGGAAGAAGCTTATCACTCTGCTGCAAAAAAAGAGCACAGGCATTTGCTTTACTTTAACACAGCCCTGTTGAAGTCATCTTATGAGCTCTCCTAAGCAGCCATGTGCTTAAAAGCTTCCCTGCCTCAGAGTCCCTAGCAGTAAGGGAGAACAGTATGAATCCAGCCCTCGTGAAGCTCCTCAGAGTGAGACCTCACAGGACCAAATCCTTGCTGCACCTCACACTTGCAATATGATTTTCATTACAACCTCTATGTTTTGGAGAGGTTTCTATACGGGAGCAATAGTGGATGTTACTTTTCATTCCTGTGTTGTCAACGGCCTTCCGGTTCAAACTCCCAGTGAGAGACGAAAATGAGTGCCAACTTTTTGCAAGCATGCAGAGATTTACCTAGGCTGAGCTTGTCCCATTCATCTCAAGCTGGCTAATGGACAGCTACCTGCTACTAACACTCTCCAGACCTCCCCAGCCTGGATTAAATTTCAACCTAGACAGAGCCATCAAGTCTCCCCCAAATTTTTCATTTTAAAATGGGAAAAGAATACAGTTTTAACTGACAGAAGTTTGTTAGCAAAGATCCCTTGCACAATAATCAAATTAAATACAGTATCCTTCAGAACCCAGCAAGGGCAGTGATCTTTGCTCCATCACGGATGGCTTTACTGAGGAAGAGAATACCATAAATAATGCCCTAAGCTAACCCAGAACCTGGAAGTGGTGGCATCCTACTGTCATAGGTCTGGAGCACAAAGTATTGCCTGTTATCTGTGTGTGCAGACCACTACATAAGGCTACGTGGCTTTGAACAGCCCCCATGACCACAGTTAAGTGCAGATCTATTATTCATTGCAGTTGGTGGTAGCTCGTTTACTTCTGCTGCCTCATCTCACTTGGAGATCTCCCATCATTTCATTTCTTTAAACCGCTGTGCCTTTTCCCGTCTTCAATTAGTCTCTTAAAACTTTCCTTTCTCTTTAAGCTTATGATTATTCTTTCATTAGAGCATTTTGTGGTACCCTCTAAGGAGAGCAAAATGAAATTTAAAAACAAAAAACAAAACAAAACAAAAAGCACAATCACACTGTCATGTTCTGTACAATGCAATAATGTAACTTGTAAGAAACTGAGCCAATATGCAGATTGATAATGAAGTTCACCATCAAGTTTCACTCTCTTCTGGAAAGAGTAAAACTGAATATAGAATCAGAAAATATATGAAATGAAATAAGCTTCTGCAAATGAAAGTTGCCTGTGAAAATAGTTTCCAGGTCTATGGTTTTAATTACTACATAAATAAATGGAAAACCAGATTAAGGAATTCGCACAATTGTAACACATCATATTTGGAATTGCAGCATTTTTTTTTTTCAGCTACAAAAGCATGGAGGCATAATCAAATAAAGTCCAACTGAACTGGATCCAGCTTCTCCCTGATGTTTCAGTTTGGTAGACAAGAATTCGAAATCATACTCCAGAGCATTCAGATGGGACTGAAACATGAAATATTTGGCTGATTTAGCAAATCTTCCTCATTTCTTCTCAGGCTTTGGACTTTATGATTTGCACTGATTAAAACTGCTTATGAGTTCCAGTCATTCAGCTCTGCTCATTTACCAGCTCTGTTTGTAAACAAGATTTCAAGCACTGATTGAGCCGTGGACCACTGTCTCCTCTACAAGAAGCTTTGTGACTAGACAAAGCCTTCCAGTTACAAAAGCAAAGCGTGCATAGGAGCAAAAGTGTTAAAACTGCTCTTGTGCTTCTGTAAGAATTAGTTCATATTTGCAAACACAATATCGCCTGCAAATCCTAGGGTCTTTCATCCTTGGCTAGAGTAGGCCTTTCATTTTTTTCCCCTTCTTTTGTTTTTATTTTACTCCCATGCACACTGATTTTAGCCTGAATAAACTGCCCATGAGCAACTGCTCTTTATGCTGCCTTCATGTAAGTCAACTACCCAGGAAGAATTTAGCATGCTGTACCAGCTCATTCAAGCTTTTCTTCCTCAAGCCTAAAATCTCCCTAACTCCCCTCTCCACAGGCCTGCTCTTCATCTGCAGCCTGACTGAAATCTGGTAAACATTACACTTACAAGGTAACAGGTCTGGAATGCGAAGCATCTGCAGTTCAATAGAGTCTCTTCTTGGCACCTCAATATATGTACTTTGTTGCCAAGTGCCAAACAGTGTTCAACTGCCTTTGTTCAATTCAAATGAAGATATTAAATCCCAGGACCGTAGAAACTTGTTTACCAATCAAGACCACAGTTAAAAGAAATGCATTCATAAGGGAAGAGACAAGTACTACTTGCCTTTTCAGCATCCCCGAAAAGTACAGTGTCTTGAATAAACCTTTTGATCTGGAATATATGTTTACATTTTTGGTATCATCCTTCATAAATGTAAGACAAGAGAAGGAAGATAAGGGGTGGTTTGCCGTGCTTTTTCCTCTAATAGAAGCTCCCCCTCACAATATCTTCTGCACAACAGTAAGGCCTAACACATGCAAATCTCCTACGTTTTACAACAAGCTTTACAGAACGGTACTGTGAGCCAGCCAAAGGCCTTTCCTGCAGTTAGGGTCCGGCATTTATTTGACCACTGCCCTGCTTATGCAGAACTAGTCCCAGTATTCAATGAATTAGAGAAACCATGCTTAAAGCATCTGCTTAAAGCTATCCTCCACAGCAAAGAAGACAGAAGACGTATTTATCTGGCCTCGTCCTCACGCACGAAAGATACTGCTGATACTAAGGAATAAGAACACACTTATAATGCAACAAGTAAGTTCAAATTCTCTTTATAACCAAGCATTATTGAATATCACTATAAAACATGCCTTGGAAAAGAAAACTTGAACTGTTTCTCACCTGCTAATTTCGGGCTAAATCCATACAGAGTAACCGGTTCGGTCTTGAAAAATGCTAACTTCATTCGTTCAAAGGTCTTCATTCAGAACTGCAAGACCCTCTGAAGCTGGAAGAGCTCTTCTGAATTTAATATTTAACTTAACTACTTAATACTTAACTACATGGATTAGATTCTTCACATCCAGCATGAGTTAGGAAGAGATAGGATTCTCAGCTTAAAAAACTCTTCTCTCCCAAGTCAGCAAATGGCTGGCCATGCCCATGTACCAGTACATACTCTGAATTGTACAGCTGGCTGCATTGTAAAGACTTCCTTAAGTGAGATATGCCGACTTGCTTAAGAAGCATTTATAGATCAGGATGTGAAAAATTATAATACAGTATGTAGAATTCAAAATGCAAGTAGGAAATAAACCCATCTTTCTCCTTCTTCCAGAACAGTCAGTGGTCTCAGGATTTTCTGTGTCACTGTAACTAAAGGTAAATAGACTTTCCTCATATTACAGATTATAGAACTGTCCACCTAAATGGCTTACCTGTCTGAAACTATAACATTGCTCAATTAGAAGTGCCTGTGAAAAGAGCAAAGATCCTACTAAGACATTTACACAATAGGCCCAAAGTAGAGGTGTCCAATATCTCCTCTGAGAAAATGTGCTAATAATAGAAGTCATCTTACTCTACCTCAAATATAACCTTACTAATCTACATTTAGTCTATAAAGTGCTCATATATTTCAAGGCATTCTAAGGACTCCAAAATATCATGCCTTTCTAACCTAATCCTCAGAAGCATGAAAGCCCACTCTCATGTGTGTGAAGTGTATTTCTCTACTGAAGCTAAAGAAAGACTACTCCATAATGACATGCTTGTGAGACAGCTTGACAGCATGCTAAAAACAAACAAACAAACAAATGAAGAAAAAAAAAAACAAACCATCAGCTGAAGAATCTTTTCACCATTAAGCCTGGCCACCCAAGCTGCTCACAGGTAATGAGACTACTGGCAGTTAAAAATGTTACAAAGGACAGATATTCAGAGTGGCCAAGGAGATGGTTCAGCTGTACGATATCCTTTCAGCCTGCACAACAGGAGACCACCAGCCCTTTCTTAGGCTTTTCCATGGTGTCTGCACTCTTGCAGGCATGCAAGGATGCAAGACAAGTCCTCTTCCAGATGAGCCTCTGCAAAACCACTGTCATTTTGATGACAGTGGAAAAAGCCAACAAAATGCCATTGAACTGGTACTAAGTATCTCAGCTCAGTATTAGACATATCAGAAACACACAGTATCTCTAACCAATGGCTACACTTCAGCCCCTCCAAACTAAGCAGCTCCTGATCTCAGTGCAGATTTCACCTCTCAAAATACCAAGTGGAAACAAGCAAAATCCCTTTGAATCCAAAAAGACACCGATAGTCAGCACAAATGTTTATGTAAGAACATCTGACTAATCGCAAGATCTTACCATTGCTTCTCAGACCATGTTCATTTGAATATTTTTTATTTTTACTTTTTGACTCAATGCTAGAAATGTTCTAAATACTGATGACTAGAAGTGATTTACTCCAACAGACTACTTTTCACTCAAAACCACCCTCTTCCTGTCTGGTCGAAACTGTGGTCTCCAAGCTTTACTGGACCAAGCACATTAAGAGCGAGTAAATAACTCTTCTGTGAGCCAGTGACAGCATGCTTCAGAATGGTGATAAGTTTAAAAATATATATATATATT
>VXAL01009642.1:142063-157560 GCA_013399475.1 Chauna torquata | reverse complement strand
CTAAAAAAGTATTTTAAAAAAACTACAGTCATGCTATTTCCTATATATATATATATATTTAAAGATCATTTTTCTGAAACGCTTCAGGCTAACATAGTACGATAGCCTAGACAGCTTTCTAAGTCTTAAAACTATTCTGTTTCAAATATTGGTTAATGCAAATCTGGAAAGCTGCCTTGTCTAGAGTAAAATCACATACAGACTGAAAAAAGATTAATTTTTTTTTGTTACAATATATGCAGTTTTTATATTTTAACCTTCTAGTGTCTGGAGCAGAAGACGAAAAAGGGAAAAGGAAGAGAACACAGAAAGGTACAGATTACTGTGACAGCTACTGCTGTAGGAATGTACAAGGTAACACAGGCCATTACAGACACTTGACCATCACTTTATAGTATGGCCCCCTCCTTGTGACAGGTTAAGTCTTGAGAGGTAAATGACACAGGCTCATAACACAATGGGCACTCAGTTATCCTCTCTACTATTCATATCTGAGTGTTAACGTTTACAAGGCTAGTCTAGTTTTCTTGCACCTAAACAGAACAGCTAGATGGATCCAGTTGGATTTTCCAAAGGCTAAGACAAACATCTTTCGCCAAGACCCTAAGGATATCAGTCACTCAGAGTTGTGGCTACCTGCTTCAGATTCATCTACAGAGGACTGGCTTTTAAATACACATCACCAAGACCAAGTTTCTGATCTCTTATTATTGTCAAGTTGGTAGCTATCATTACACACCGACCAAACCTTCCTCACACCAAAGGAAACATCGCAACAACAAAATTGTGGAGCAGAGGAACTCTGCATCAGAGGTACCCAAGTGACAGGGGTACAAACAGAAACCATGAGCCCCACAGGCAGACTCACAGAATTGCCAAGACAATGGAATTACACCCAAGCCTAACAACTGATGACTTTTTGTCTGCTTTTATTAATGGTGATTTTTGCTTGATTTAATTTCAATCTCTACTTGAAATTTCACCTATTTTGTTTTACTTTCCCAGTCTGTCCTCCCCTGAAGAATAATTGCAAAAAAATGGCTTCATATTTACAAGCAACTCACTTTCTGCTTTCCTGGGCATGCATAAATGTTTGAGAGAAAAATTTGCTAAAGAAAGAGGCACACATACAAACACACACACATATATATATGCTCATTAAGAAACCAAAAATATAAAAGAATATATATTTCAGACTAACAAGATTATATCCAACTAAATATTAGAAAAAGATGTTCTGACCATTTATGGTTCAGAAGGATCCAAAACTAACGCAGACTCCAGACAGAAATCACATTCAGTGAAAGAATTCCACAAATTGCATCATACAACACCATGACTGTGATAATGAATACGGATAGCAATTACAGAGTCAACGTCTGCATTTCTTAAAGATCAAAACAGACTAGGAATGCATCAGCAGCTTCTCAGAATAACCTAAAGAATTATTTTTAAACACATTAGTTCAAAGAAGCATGAGAACTATGGTGGCACTTCACAGCAAGTTGTAAATTTTCTGCTCTATATGCATTATTAGTCATACTTCCTATTGGTAGGGTTGTGCAGGTATTCAGCTGACCTATGTCTACAGAAGCAGGGCTCCAGAAATACTCGTTATTGCTTCAGTTGCATGGCACTGGCTTAAATTACACAGGATACTTAAGCCTCTAAACAATCATATTCAGAGGAAATACCATGCTGGAAAGTAAGTTCTGAAACAGGGAATTGTCCAGAGGGTTTGTTGTTGAGTTTGGGTGTTTTATTTTGTTTAAAGTACTGGTTCTATACCCTGGAGGCAGAATCCTTCTAAATGCTGATACAGAAGAACATGTGACAGTGAAATATCATACATATCTAAACGAAACACAGTATGCTTCAGAAGTATTCTAGTTCCACCCAACCCAAGGCTGACTTAAAAGGAAAAGCTCCACATTTCAGAGGTAGAACTTCAGAATTCACGATAGGGGTGTCTGCACAATGCACACGAGAATTATATCTATAATCATGAGGAGGTGATGCCTTTTTCCTGGCTTCGTATACTGAATACACACATAATATTACACCACAGGATGCCACATTCAAATAAGAAGTATGGGTCACCAGCTAACCACCCTATAGTCATGCCAGGTAACAAAGAACAAACATTTGCCATTTCTGAATTCACACAAAAGTGCAATAGGTTCTTTTACATATACGAAAGTTTTACTGGAACCTAGAAAGAGTAAAACCATAATAAGAACTAAATGCAAATATGAAAATGACTGAGAAAATTACTGGCTGAATTGCAAGGACAATGCAAGAAAACAGGGGCTGATAGTGTACAGCAGGTAAATGAGTTCTCGCTGCAACACTGCAGCAGAAATAATGGGCTCTCAGGCTGCAAGAAAAGGTGAAAATGAGTCTTTTACTACAGAAATTAACTGGGATCACATCAAGAATCTTCCTTTTAGAGCTGGACATCTCTTTCCATTAGGACTGTGGTAAAATGGACAGAAGTCAGAGCTGAGCAAGGAGATCTGGAGGCTGCAATGTCTGATAAAAGACAGCAAAGACTGAATATCTGTAGGAAAAGCAATCAAATGGGTCAAAATTCAACCATGCAGACATCTGAAGCATGTAATCACCAAAAACTGTCAGTATTTTTTAGGGCAGCAACACCATTTCCCTGGAATCCACCCGGTACATTAAGAGAAGCTACAGAACTGCTGNGCATTCCTGGCCTCACGATGATAAATACCGAGAGGACAACTGAGTCAACCAGAGAGAGTAAAGTGAAGTGAAAGAACCACCTCACAAAAAAACAAAAAGCTTATGATGCACATGATACAAATTTAGCATCTCCTTAGACTTTGATATTCAGTGTAGTTTTCTACCTGGTTTGACATGGTTCCATATTTCACCTAGCTGTAGCTGGCAGTTAAGTGTCTGCTTTAAATTAATAAACCAGGTGGCCTCTAAAAGTATTTAGCAACTTCTAAAAACTTGTGTACTTGGTCTTTACAAGTAGACTAAATGAAAAAGGACACACCAGCAGTGATGGAGAGAGAGACCGCTTGCCAAGCAGATCCTCTGCAACCTTAGCTTCTTTGCTGTACATACCCTAGTATGTATATAGCTGAGCTCTCGACCATATTGTCTATAAGGAAGGAATAATCAGTGACTTCTCACACAGAAACACCTGTACGTTTGGGAGAAATTTTTTTTTTCTTGTTAGTGGTGATTACAAAAGCTTCCCTGCCTCTGTATATGACATGGTGAAGAGTATTAACAGATACTGAAGTCTTCAATTACACTACAGTTCACAAAAACATCACCATTTGAGAGGTAAAATGAGATGTACAAAGCAGTGCACGAATCAGTTTAAAATAACTTCACTGCTAATGAATTTGGTATGATCTCCTTGAAACAATACCACAGCTGTACCACGTGAGGATCCATGAGGGTGAAGCTGGCCCCTAAATAAGCCTGTAAAATTCCCACAGGTTAAAATGGAAGTTACACACACACACAGTTATTAAAGGTGGGAACCAGCCTACGGTTAGGTGTTAACATGTCCATTACAGATCCCTGTTCTCCAGGGCTTAGAACCATGCTGTAAACATTCACAACTAACTATGGTACACCAACCCTCAAGATCTGCCACTTACAAAAATTAAAACATTGCAACTGACTTCAAAAAGGAATCAAAAGAAATGCTGTGCAAGTGCATTGGAAGTAGACTACGCTCAGCTGAAATAAATTAGGGCAGTTCCCCTGCAGTGGGCACAACTGCATGAAGCTAGGGATCCAGCTTGTGCCAATATAAGTTCATTTTGAAAATCAGATATCAAGCTGCTAAGCAGGTGAACAACACCTGCTTATGATAAACCACATCTCTGGTTAAACTGTGGCACTTCTTGCCTAAAGCACTGCAAACACATAATGCCCTTTTCCCCCTGGTCAGCCATCCCAAGGGTGGAGGGAAGGATGCTTGGATACAGTAGATGAGCCACTGAGACTGAAGCAAAAGGGGAAAGGAAAGGCAGAAAAGATGAGCTTGTCTACAAAGTAACATAGTCCATGGGATCAAATGTAGGCCAATGGACAAATGGTGCTCAGAAACCACTAATAATCAGAGGATATGAAGCACTGCTATCCTGGAGACCTGGGCCAGGTACTGTGCTAACATAAAACTCAAGTGGTCGCTATCCAAAGCAGCAAAGCCTGAAGAACTCAGCACATTCTGCTTCTCGTAAATATCAACTGTACTATCTGAAATAGCAAAGCTAGCCAATGTTGGACACTTAGAAAGATGATACCACTTTGTTTTGATTTCTTGAAGAGAGTATGAAAAAGTTACTCTTAATTCATCTGGTTATTTCAAAACAGGGGCATGAAGAAAAATGCTCACAAGTTACTTCTCCATTTTCTTCATAGCTTCCATTTTTGAAAGGGCATCAAATCCTAATTCCATCTGAAAAAGTGAACAGCAATGAAAATGTAAGACAGTGGGTCAGAGCTATGTTTATTCTACTGATAGGCTCCTATTGGCATTTGTAGAAACCCCTGAGTAACAGACACTAAAGAATGCTACTTGATATGCCTTGGACTGATTTAAAAAAAATGTGATAGCGACCCTATTCAAAATTGACAGGTGACTTTCATACACAGTCAGTCAGTCAGTTCCCTGTTTGCAATCTATTTCCAGAGAAGGGATTCCTGAGGTCTCTCACTTCTCTAAACGCAGAGCAAGCTACAAAACCAATTAATTGAGCATTGGTGAACAAGGGCTGCAGCACAATGTAAAAATGGACACGCTTAGGCTATGCTTAGAGGCAGAGACCCAGGCACAGACTCATAATACACAGTAAAGTAGTTCAGGTTCAGTCCTGCCATCCATTCTCCTAGCCTTCTTATATAAACAATATAGGGCCAACACACACCCTTGGGTGCAAAGGACTGTGGACACCTGCCCTACTTTTTCAACTTATCTAAATTTTTGAAAAGTTCTGCCACAAATTAATATATTACCCCTTATCTATTTTAGTGTTCCTCATTGTTTCTAGTAGCAATTACATATAAGAAAAGATAGCTTTAAATAGAATATAGGCTCACGTACGCAGAAGCAGAAGGCTGGATTACAGCACATACTATCTATAAAAAAAAAAGAAAAAGAGAAAAAGAAAATAAGTAGTGAGGAATTAAAGACGGAATTAGAGTGGAAAAATATTCAAATGAACTATTTGTTAGCACCTGGAAGAAAACAAGGAGTTGAGTAACAGCTCATATGGACTTGTCAAAAGCAATTAGAGTCCAAACAACCTGAAATGCCTTCAGGACTGGATAACAAGCTTTGCAAATGGTGGAGAAACCACAGATGACATTTATCTTGAATTCAATAAGTTTGGACACTGACATGCCCATTAGCAAATGGGGGAAATACAGTCTAGACAAAAAAATACAGTAGGCAGGCTGCAAGACTAGAAGGAAAACTGGACTGAGAAAGCAGTTATCGGTGGTTCCTGTCAAGGTAGAGGCATCCATCCAACTAGGTGCTGAAGAGCAATAAAACACAAACTAACAAGTAAATTTGGGTTGCTCAGACAAAACAAGAGGAGACTGAAGGTGTCACAATAAAAGAACCTTCAGCTATGTCAACAACTGCCGCAAAAAGCAGTGGAACGATCTATTTTCCATGTCCATGATGGATGAATCATGAGTAGCTCCAAGTTGCAACATTTGTGCTACATGTCACAAAAACCTTTGGACATTGAGGATAATGAAGCACTAGAATAGGTAGCACAGGGAGGCTGTGGTGGCAACCAGAAGTCTTTAAGAAAAGGTTACACAAATATATATACGGAATATCATGGCTACAAGTCTACACTCTCTTCAAATGCAGGACCAGCTGAGCAGCCTCTTGAAGTCACTCCAGCTCTGTGTTTCTTCTGTGATAACAGGCTGCTGGCAAACAGCTTACATTTCTGAACAAGCCCTATGAATACATCTATTGATACCTATATACGTCAGAGGTGTTTATGCAAAGTAATTCAGGAATGTATGTCATTAGGTCACGTCCCAGAGGGTACGGATCAATACAGCAACTCCACTAACATAACAGACCAGCATGCCAGCCAGCCAGAACCTGGCCCAGGATGCAGCAAGGTAATAACAGCTGTAAGCACGGAACTGAAGCTGTCAGGCACAGAAAGCTCCCATAACAGCCCATGTGAAGGAGAGGCTTCTCAAATCCTTTCTTTGGGAATGACTTGTACATGCTATTAAATACAGACAAATGTAAACATTTAACATTTCCTGCATAATCCGCTTAGAAGTCTGCTGCGACTGTCCTGGAACTAGCTAGCTAATAAACCGTAACAGCTCCTTAAGATAAGGAGATAAGCTCTGTGTTAAAATAATTTATACCAGGGTACTGGAAATGTGTAATAATGCAAAGAGCAAAATCTCTGTGGTATTAATGTTAAGTTCATGCTTAAAACAACACCACATATAATTATGACTAATACTGCATCCCCTGGTCTCAAATTCCCCAAACTAGCATGCTACATTGTACACTGCTTTCCTCCACTGGAAAAGGTGATTCATTACCTTGGGTTAGCTTGTTAGAAAAGAGTTATATTCAGTGTGAAGAGTAATGGTGAAGTTTTACTAAAATTACTATGATATGCTTTTTTTCTTAGTCTTTGGCATTATTTCATTCTAAACTTTGAACTTGCTGCTTTTGCTGATGTGCATTTCTAATTTAAAGTGAAACAGGCCAATAGCTGAAGCCAAAAGTTTGACCTCCAGTATAACTATTGTAATCTTCTGGGAATATCCTCTTGATTCTAATTTCTCTTTTCAGACTCACCATACTGCTGATGAGAAGTTATTGGAGCTGTAAGGTCATGATTAATGACTGGTCTCAAAAAAGGCAAAAAAAAAAAAAAAAAAGAAAAAGAAAACAAACAAAACAAACAAAAAAACTACCAGTAGTACTGAATGACACATGAAGTTTCTCCACTTCTCACGTACTACTGCTTCCAAGATAAGCGTGTTGGTCTAGCACAACCATGAGAAGATGAACACTATCACACGAAGACATATTTAAGCTCGTATTAAAGTCTCCGTTTCTGAGCACACATGCCCTTTGCAGTGTAACTGATTTAACCATGGAGCATCCTTATCTGACTTGTCAGTTTAGATGGGAAGGTCTGTAGGGCTGGGAAAAGTACGGTGAGATCAACAGCCCCTCTCACAACAGGGTCCCGATCTCTCACTGTGGCTTGAGCAACTACTGTAACACAAATATTACGACATTCTTCACTTTGCCTCAATTGGATAGTGTTGTTAGATGGATGCTGCGTTTTTCTATCAAGAAATATTTGGCTGCACTTCCACTGGAGTGAAATGATCCCAGTAAATACATGGACAAATTGTGGCTGGCTCTTGGCTCCACACATCAGAAAACCTTTCTGTCAGCAGCTGCAATATGGGGTGAAAGTTGGCTGATGCACTAGCAGGACCAGAATGGGAGCAAAGAAAAGGATCTCTGTTACAGGAGCTGTGGCGAGCCCTGACTCACTAAACGTGGGCAGTTACAGCCTCCCCAGCTGGACTGTTCCTACCCAAGGATGTTTTACTTAGCACCTCTCAATAAGGAGAAAAAAAAAAAAAAAAAAAGAATATCCAGAGTGAAATTCTTTCTCTTTTTCCATTTTTCCAGCATAGAAGAACAAGACTCCTTTCACATCATTTTTTTCTTTGGTGACATCAATAAAAGTTTAAATTCCTTGTTAAAACTGATGAGAAAGTTATTAATGACCCAGCATAGCTGCCAATGCCCTTGAACTAAGGGTGCTTGTGCCCACCTGCTCTGCCATCAATATCCAAAAACGATACCACTGCTTCATAAAGCTGAAGGTAAGATGAGTATTCTCATATTTACTTGAGGTTAGCAAAGTCTCTAAAGCAGAAGGATCCCAGGCTCTCATACGCCTTCCAACTTCCAGTCAGAAACATGAATTCTTACCAGAAAGACTGATGGAGGAAATGCTGTTTGCACAACACAAACATGATGTATTTGCTCTGGGTAGTATTGACTGTTTCTGGCCAAGTCAGCCATGGGCAATTTTGGAGTCCAACCTGAAGAGCATAAATTGCATCAATCCAATGTGGAAGAGTGTAAAGCTCAGCTCACCATATCCAGAATTTCACAAAAACAGGTAAACAAAGCCTCTTCCATGTATAAAAGAAATTTTTCCCCCTTCCTCCTTAGGAAATTTCTTCATCGTGACACCGAAGCTTCATTCTGCTCTGAGAAGGGTTCCTGTCAGTTGATGCTAGCCTAGCAATCAGTTCTTCAGATGACTTACTGTGTCACCAGTGGTTCTGTCAGTTGTGACTTCAGCTCAAGCCAGGCACCCCTCATCATTTGCTGACTTTACTCAAGGTGAAAACTGAACAAGCAGAGAAACAGATAAATATATCACTTACAAAGGCAGCATAAGAATCCATGGCATCTCCATATCTCTCTGAAATGCCTTAGGAGAAAGGTAAGAGAACACTGACAGATTTAGGTATGTCAGACCTGGAGGCAAACAACAGAAAGCACTCTCCATAGTAGTCATTTTCACACCAGGACCTTTTCTAAACCGTGTCTACTCTAAAACCATGAAAGAGGACAGATGCTTCCAAACTTCCCAAAGGCTTGGAAGAGAACTCTTCTCACTCGTGTATTTCTGATAAAGACCCCAACAATGGAGACCAAGGAATTGAGTTTAATTGGGTTTTACCAGGAAACCCTGCAAAACTTCATTTCAAAGAATATCCCATGAAATAAAAGATTTGCAATATTGCTGATAGCAATTTGCATGTAGGTCACCAAATACAAATACAGTGCTGAAGTACTCCTCCTGCCCAGCACTTCACCTCAGCAAAAGGGCTCAGATATTCTGCAACACTCAAGGGCTCCAAAACCAAACCGAAAAATCCAAATGTCCCCAGAACTTCGAAATAAAGAATGTGTATATACATGCGTGCATACGCATGTATACGCATACATACACACACAGAGGAATCAGAATGTTACAGTATGCATCCAATCCTAAATATGATGAAGCAGGATTAAGCATACACCTAGACTCTCATTGTAACACAAGAATTGGATGTGCATGACTGTACTAAGACAGGATTCATTGAAGGTGACAGTGACAGTGGCCAGGCACATGGGAGTGCCCATCCTCCCTTATTCAAAGTCTCACACTCAAACTCGCTCTGGATTGTCCAGCACAGACTAATATTTTTTCATCTATTACTATTTATAAGAGCAATTAACTCCCTTTTATTTAAAAAAAAATAAAATAAAATAGTGGGCCTCACTGCTCAAGTGTTCTAACTGGAAGATATAAAAGCAGTCAGGAGATTTCTGTATTGCCTTGCAGAGAGTGGAGGAGATGAAAGCGAGTCCCACGGCACAGGCTCTGTTCCTCTCGCCCCACCTCTGCCAGGAAGCGCTCCTGTTCCCCTGGCAAGCTGTGCAGCTGGCTGCCTTCTCCTGCTCAGCCAAGGGTCCAGGGAACAGAGTTTCCAAACTATTCCCTGGCTGGAGGAGGAAATGAAAGCAAGTCATTTTCAAGAAAAGCAGGTTGGATTGTCCAACTCTTTCACTCCGGGNATTATACAAGAAGTAAAAGTGTAATGGAAAAGGAAAGCCAAAATATAACTGTACTTTTTTTTTTGTGTTGTGGAGAAGTCAAGATTCACAGACTCAAAGCACTGGCAACACATCTTTAAACGATTAAGATAAAGACAGTGGGTAATAGATGAATATTTGAGACAGAAGAAAGTGAAAGTTTTTAACCACATTAAAATCATACAATGCTTCATAACAGTAATTGCAATTAAAATGATTTACACACCGCTCCAGTGCAAATCAGGAATGGTAAAGTGCAGAGAAGGTAATCCTCTGTTAGGGAGAGCTCTCCAGCCTGCAGAAGTTAATGCCCCTAGCTGACTAGATGCAGGAAACGTACACCTGCTCAGCTTGCATCTTTTTCCTCTGTTTTTCACCCAAACTGGCCTAGGCAGCTCCCAGTCAGCTCTTCTTTGAAGATCCCTAAAACACTTCACAGACTGTATAGCTGCTCACTGAGGCCTGAGAGTGCTATGGAGATGGACATGGAGGGATTAGGAATTGCAGAACAAACAAAGCTTGTAGGAGCTTATCTGAACAGCTTCACGTACAACTGGCCCCAAATCATGGTATAAAAATCCTGGCTATCAGGTAGAAGATTGATTTTGGAAAGCTGGTTATTCTATTTTATAGAGTAACCTGTCAAAAACAGATTGTTCCCCGAAGATACTTGCTAGAGTTGACTCTAGTTTAGCTTAAAGAGGACAGACTCAGAGAGCATCAACTCTATTATTTAAGTACAGGTATTCCTAATTCCAAAGTCCTTTTAGTAAGTATTTTTAACACATTTTTTATAGAATAAGGGCTCAGATGTCTGGGTGGGATAGGCTCTTTACTGACTTCTTCGCAACATGGAGCCACTAGCTAAGTCAGTGACTTGCGGTTCTTCCATACCTTGTGCTACTGAATGTAGAAAAGAAGCCCCAAAACATTATTTGTCTTCCAGGCTTATGATTTCTTGCAGCAGAACTAACCTTACAACTGGAGCATCCAAATCCATTGCTCCTTTGAGAAAACAGCTGCTGACTGAATGAGTACAGTATAAATCATCACCACCTACTTCCTATTCCATAGTTAGGAGCTGCAGGTAGCACCTCTCTCACCAGCACAAGGGCAGCCTATTTAGTCAGGTCAGGCCTTTATATCTCTTTCCTGATGAGGTATTACGACTCTCTGATCAGCTGGTTTCTAAATACCTCTTATTTTAGGCACCTGGCCTTCCCTGAGCACTGCTCAGGGACCCTGGCCCCCAAAAGGCACAATGCTGCAACGTAACCACACTTCAACAACTAAGCACCTTCAAGGAAGCAGATGTAGGTACCAGTTTACTTTGAAGATGGAACTGAGGTCCTTTTGTTACCCAGATCTGACTTGAAAGATTCATCGCTTAGGTAAAACCGATTAAGTTATGTTCTGTGATAAATCAGGAAGTCACTATGAATTGCACACATTCAGGTTTAGTATTATGAAGGAGACAGTCATACAAAGATGAATACAATGAGTTGAAATGGTTAGACAGGTATTTACAGAGAAAAGTGGAAAGGATTATTGACATGTTCTTAGTTTGCTGGGTGAGCAGAAAATACACAATTCCACAATCAACAAATAAGACCTCTCAGGTCAGAAAACTGTCTGAGACAGAAACCGAGTGCAACTATAAGAAGATAAATTTAAAAAACATATATTACAAACAAAAGAAATAGTTGCTGAAAACCATAATACATCAGAAAATAAGAACTGCAGATAATAGATGAGAAAATCAAGCGAGCATAAGAGCTTCACAGCCAAGAAGCTTAAAGATAACATTTTCATAAGTACTAAGGAAATTAAAGAGTGATATTCATCCAGTAAAAGATAAAAATTGTTGAATTGTACAGAAATATGAAATATACTTCTGTAGATAAAAAAGCCAGGCAGCCATACGATGAAAAGATGATTTTTTTTGTTATAGTAGCAACTCAAAAGGTCTTAAAACAACAGCTACTACAATCAGATACTGTGAAACAAGCAAGACCAGATAACTTGCATCAAGACTTTGCAAAGAGCTATCCAAGGAACTATCTAAATCATTAAAACTGGCCTTCAGCAGATCCCAAGCACTGGAAAATATCTTAAGGATTATATTTTAAGAAACATATTTGCTAATATACAATGCCTAAACAGGGTAACCCATGCTATCTCACACACACAGTCAGCCTTATATTGATTCCAGACTAAATATGCAAAGCACAGGAATAAGAATCAACTCACAGGAATTAAAGGAGTACAAACAACATGAAAACAGATCCCATTGGTCCAGGGTCTTAGTGAATGAGACCGGTAGTCCTGTTGATAAGACAACTGTTTTAACATAATATACTTGCGTAGCTGTAAGACATTTAAGCTGGTGTTACATGACGATTTCATTAAGAAACAGAACAGCAGGACATCAACATGGCCATACAGTAAAGGAATCAAAGCCTTGCTTTTTTATGAGACTCAAAATATAATGGTAGACAGGAAACCGCTATTGAGAGACAGGCTTCTAACAAGGTCCCATAAGGCTCATTTTACAGTCTTCTACTATGCAATATTTTTATCAGTGACCTGGAAGGAAACTAAGCCATTATTAACCAATTGCAGATGAAATAATGATAGGGATGTGACAAATAATGAAGATGACGCATCACAAATACAAATGACTTGAATTGCTTGGTACATATAGATACTAAGATGTAAATGTCAGTAGAATCGATATAAAAATATAACCCTAGGAAGACAGAATCTAGATCATACTTACAGAGTAGGGGATTCCATGCTGAGAGACAGTGCCTCTGAAAAAGATTTGGGGAGGGCCCTGGTGGATAATTAGCTAAATATGAATTTTTACTTGTCCTAGCAGAGCTCCTAGCTCAGTTACTACAGAAATTAGCTGTATAAACTGTGGAATAATTAATAAGAACACACAGACTGTAATATGCATGTGTTTGATAACAGCACAGGCCTGTTGAAATACTCTGTAATACTGTTGTCCACAATCCCAGCAGGATATGAATAAAGCAGAGGAGTTTCAAAGAGGAGCTGTGAGAATGACTAAAAGGAAGTGTCTCAAGGAGCACAGTGTATTAAACTGAAAAACTGGCTCAATCACAGTCAATGGATCTGAAACATACCCAAAGCTCGGTAAAGCAGCCCACACTGAGCTCCTGGCTGCCCCATTTCAGGGTCTTCTAGCAGCCACACAGCTTGCTTACAGCAAAATCATAGAATCATAGAATCATCCAGGCTGGAAAAGACCTTCAAGATCATGACGTCCAACCATCATCCTGACCTACCAAGTTCCAGCACTAAACCAGGTCCCTCACTGCCACGTCCACACATCTCTTAAATACCTCCAGGGATGGGGACTCCATCACTTCTCTGGGCAGCCTGTTCCAATGCGTGACCACCCTCTCCAGGACGAAATTCTTCCCAATGTCCAATCTAAACCTCCCTTGGCACAACCTGAGACAGTTTCCTTGCGTCCTATCACAGAAAATAGATTGACACCTCCTTGCTGCAATCTCCTTTCAGGTCGTTGTAGAGAGCAATGAGGTCTCCCCTCAGCCTCCTCTGCTCCGGAGTAAACAGACCCAGTTCCCTCAGCCATCTTGTTTTCTAGTCCCTTCACCAGCCAGCTTC
The DNA here is from genome assembly GCA_013399475.1 of Chauna torquata. Taxonomy (NCBI): domain Eukaryota; kingdom Metazoa; phylum Chordata; class Aves; order Anseriformes; family Anhimidae; genus Chauna; species Chauna torquata. The sequence continues at coordinate 144,227 of VXAL01009642.1, read as the reverse complement.
ATTGCTCTTCTCTGCACATGCTTGAACAACTCGACATCCTTCTTGTAGAGAGGGGCCCTAAACTGAACACAGTATTGGAGGTACAGTCTCAGCAGTGCCAAGTACAGAGGGACAATCACTTCCCTAGTCCTGTTGGCACACCATTTCTGATACAAGCCAGGATGCCACTGGCCTTCTTGGCCACCTGGGCACACTGTCGGCTCACTTTCAGCCACTGTCAACCAGCACCCACAGGTCCTTTTCTGCTGGGCAACTTTCCAGCCGCTCTTCCCCAAGCCTATACCTCTGCATGGGGTTGTTATGACCCAAGTGCAGCACCTGACATGGAGCCTTGTTGTGTGTCATGTGACTGGACTCAGCCCATCAGTCCAGCCTATCCAGATCCCTCTGCATAGCCTTCCTACTCTCAAGCAGATCAACAGCTCACATACCCACCAAACTTCCTTCTCCTGCACGTGCCTACACAACGGACACAAATTGACACTGGTCTTCAAAATACCAAGTGAAGATTTAAACTGCATTAAAGGTTAGAACATGAAGCTCAACAACTTAAAACACCAAGATGCTTGTTTCTAATGAATATAATTAGTCACTGGGAGAATTTACCAAATGTTATTTGAAGACCCTTTCAAAAAAGAATTATTTCAGAGAAATTCTATGGCCTGGAAAACACACCTAGGGAGACTGGAAGACCATCATTGTGGCTTCCAGCTTTTTAATCTCTCAGTATCCATTCTACAATAACTCAAAGCCTCCTACGGCAACATGAGTCTCATCCTTCCTAAGGCACAGTACAGCATCAGCTGGTCATTAGCTATGAACAGACCTCGAACATTACACCCCAAGCAGAACACCTCCTCCCTACTGAAATGAGTATCTACTTCAGTTGAGAGGTAACACTAAGGTTCACTCAGAAACCTGCTTGCAGGTCTGGTTGTCATTACGTTAAGGCACTTCACGCTCTCTGACACTGTAATATTGCCTTAGATTAAATAAGAATCAAGCCTTTTGGTTTCAAATCCCACACCAAATTGCTTGGGATCAAATCTTGCCCCAACATGACATAGGAAGTACCACAATAGAGATGATTTTCTTAGATAAAATATAAACCAAACCCTATTTTTTTTTTCCCTCTCTTGCCTCTTATTTATTTATTTATTTATTTATTTATTTATTTTCAGACCTCTGGAGGCTGTTGAATCTTCCCAGGTTTCGAAAAATACCTAGCAGTACTACAACCTGATACAAAACAGCATCCAGGACATTTCTAATCTGCAAGGCAGACTTACCTGACTCAGGCTTTATCTGAATAAAAGGCTGGGATTCTAACAGGCTTCGAAGGAACCTAACTCCTTTAGGTGCTTCTTAAAACCCCAGCCACAATGATGGTTCTGCTTGCCTAAACAATCACTGCACAGACTCCAGTTTCAAGAACACATGAAAAAATCTGGAGTGGCTTTACTGACTCAAAATTAAATTGTTCCAACTTTTCATCCATGCAAAAAAAAGCGTACCTCAGAAGTTAACTCATTATTTTGTGAAGCACTTTGTGACATATCAAGTCAGAAAGGCTTTATGTAAAACCACATGCGCTTTCATGCTATAAGCACAGCTCTTGTTCCCGAACTACTTGGGTTTCCAGCTTGTAAACTCAGCATTTACCATGCAGCAAACTGACTTTCAGAAGCTGTTTTCCTGGCTCTGGATCTATTCAGAACTGACTTTCAAGATTTTATTGATAAAATAAAAACACCTTGTTGTCTTAGGCCTGACCTTTCTTTACAGTCCACTGCTTAGGGATTTGTCACATTCTTATTCACAACCTTTAGATTCTCCCCTGCTCTGGGCGCCAAGGTCTGATTTTATTCTTGTTTGTAAGAAGCCTCTGGATGTGGAGTGATGAGCTTCTAGACAAAAACTCACTGTGGGGAGGATGATAGACATATATTATGGCATGTTTATTTGCCAAGACCTTTGCAGTCCTGTGGTTATTTATTTTAGATAGGGGGACGTGTGGAATACCTAGGAAATACAGGACATGAACTCATGCCTCCTATTCTGCAATTCCTGCCATATTGCTGCCATATGCTGTTCCCAGATGACATCTGCCGTCAAATGCTTCTATCAATAAGCTACTAAGGTGTTTATTTTTAAAAGCTTTTTT
>VXAL01009642.1:131635-142045 GCA_013399475.1 Chauna torquata | reverse complement strand
TTTTTTTGCAAAGCCTTATGCAGAAGAACATCTCTGGTGGCAACTCAACAAAAGGGAAAGCACCACATTAGAGTAACACATCCCAATATATCTTGAAGATGTGGCTGTTCTCCGAAACAAAGGAACAGCACTTACTGCCTGATCCAAAGACTTTTGCAGTCAATGGAAAGACTTCCAGTGTTTTTAGCAGGCTTTGGACCAGGGCCCTTAATCTGGGGAACATACTCTCAAAAGGCAGAAAAATGGAAAGGTTTGGCTGTATCACATGTATAGCTGGCCTTGTGGCAAGTGTGCATTAGGCAGATTCCTTTCCAGACTCTACCTCAACAAATACACTTCCAGCCAGAGAAAATTAAGTCTCCCAATAAAGTGGGTAAATAATAGGACTCCAACTTGGAAGGAGGTAAGTTCCTTCAGACACATGATAGTGTTGTAACTCAGCCTCTGGCTACCTTTATAAAGATCGCTTTTTCTAGATCTTTTGGGGGCTTTTTTTTTCCCTGATTAGCAAAGGGGATGTGAAGTTTCCAAATACATGGCTCCTAGCATTGAGTAGAAATGTAAGCTAGGATGGAGGAATCCAAACTAAAAGAGGGAGAGACAGCTCAGACCCCCAACAATCTGTTCGAGTCCATCCTAAATGAGACTAAGCTGCTCGCTTAGCCCCCTTGCTTTCCAAACTGTATACCCTGGCAGGAAGCCTCTCGGTTCCTATCACTCCATCAGATCAGAGCAGCAGATTTATTTTCAAGGAAGCTGGAACTTGTTCCTCACTCACAAACCTAAAGATGTATGTACTGTCTGCTGCAATAGCCTGCCATTATACGCTAGGTAAACATGCAACAAGCAGAACAAATGAAACATACAGGCATCTTTCAGGGTATCTCAATGTTGAAATGTGGCTACTTCACTTCCCAAGTGGAATCAGGGGAAAAAAAACGATACAGAGCAGTGATTGGCACAAGACACATACAGCCCTTGCTCTGCCAGGGAGGCTCAGAGCCAGCTATGACAGCCAAGAAAACTGGGCTGGATCTCTCAGAGATTGGGCGAGAATGAGAACACCAAGGATCTGCATGGATCCAACACATCTCTAGGCAGATTAAAATGTCCTATCACATTGGAGAACACACTATACTGTTTATCCTTCCCTAAGGGCAAATATCCCCTAAGGAAGCATTGCCTGTAGGCATACGGATAAAGAAATAAACTGCTGATATCATACGTGTCAGTGGACCTGACCCCAGTCTCCATAAATTTTGCTTACTGGGTATTCATGAAGTGGTACTACCCAGTCAACTGGATGGATTCCTGCATCAGCCCCTCAAAGTGTGAAAGCTAGGAACTGCAAAGCAAAGGGAAGAGCTGTTCCTCTGTCGCTACATTCATGGAACAGCAGTAACATCTCCCAGCTTTGCTAACCTGGCCCACCCCTGAAAACAAGCAAAGGTGGGACAAGGAGAAGCAGACTACCAGATGCTCTGGTGAACACTGGACTCTTATCACACTGTGCCTGCCAGCCTCTTCTGCCATTATTATTATTCCACCGCTGCATCCAAAGAGGGCAGATTTGGCGAGTCATGTTTATACACCACTTGGGAGATGAGAAGTTCTGCAGGGGTTATTCTTCCTAGCACACATCTGGGCAGTCCTGGAGGAATTCTTCATCACTGCTTACCCAAATCCCCAAAAAGTAAATTTATACATTATTGGACAATGCTTTCCCATGTAAGCAAGGGCTACTCTTTGATCAATTTGGGGTATTGCAGATCATCTGTAAGAACAACAGCAGGCTCAGGTTTATTAAGTATTACTGCCCAGAAGCCTTCATCAAGCGCAGCATTGCTAGGTACTCTCCGACCACTTCAAAAGAGTCAGGGCTGCTAATACCTACTAGTTCTTCACTCTCCTGAGTGCGAAGTCCACCCATGGGGTTGTTGGTTTTTCAGTTGTTGGGTTTTTTTCCCCCCCAAGGAATGAAAACCAACATGTTCTGATTGCTATCTCTCAGTCATCACTGTGGTAAAGATATGTTACCATCACTATTTCAGCTGAGCTAGCTGCTGAATTGCAAATGCTATATGTAAACAAAAACAAGTAAGAGAAGGAACTTCAGCAGGCTTAGCTTGCCTTTTAAAATTCAAGGCAAGGGTTTAAAAGAGATGAAGCCAGCGAAAACACTGGATACTAACACCAGCCAAACAGGGAAAAATAACGAAGTTGTAAGACTGAAAAACTGAAATGGAAAGAATGACAGATTTACTGCTGCATTTGATGCACATAACCACTGATAGACTCTCCCCAGGAAGTGTTGAAATTACCATCACTGAAATGAATCCAGAAGCTAAAAATTAAATTATCCTTCCCAGAACATTCCAATCTGGGCTTTGGCAACTCCAGATGTTTTAATGCTCTTAAATATATGCACGCGCGTGTGTGCGCACATGCACACACGCACACATACATACTTAAGTACAGTATCCTCTTTCACGTAAGACCTCCCTCCTGGTTTTCACAAAGTCAGACTGAACGTACGGTCATTTTGCAAAGTCTTTTCTTCAAAGTCTCTGCTCAAATGCACAACTGTCAGATTAAGCAATCAATAAGGAGTCTCACAGCAGCTCCAAGTTATGAATGAATGGCTATTTGTGAACTTGCCTGTCAAGACAGATGCAGTATTTGTCAGTGCAGTGTGGGTTAGATATGGTGGGAAGGAGCCAAACAAACAAAGCAAAAGGTCAGTATCACATTTCCCTTTTTGCCCCTTAGCTCGCCTAAAAGGATGCTACAGCTTTTGCTGAAGCATAATACAGTACTCTATTTACATGCAACCAATGATGCTTATTTGAAAAGAAATATTCACACAAGAGAAGTAAAATAAAAATGTGTGCCAGGGGTTGAAGAACAGGAACTTCTGGGTGCAAGGAAGCTACAACAAAGAGGGACAAATCCAAGATTAACAGAAAGCAACACATCTTTAGAAACTTGGTGATACTTGAATCGAGACCACCCTGTGGAATTTGAAACATTATGCATTGTTTTTCTTATATTAAAAACATATTATTATGAGGATCACAGGTTAATTCATGTTGGAGGGGACATCTAGTCCAATCTCCAGCTCAAAGCACAGTCAGCTATGAGGTCAACTTATCATTATCAATAACCTATAAAATTATTTATAATAACCTGAAGTCACGTTATTATTCATAAGCCATTTGCATTGCAGAAGTATGTCAGAATCTCAGTCACTTACCAGCACCTCATCACGTTAGGTCTCGTCTAACAACAAAAACAGGCTCCTGCCCTAAGATTTCAGTGGAAAAAAGCTCAACTGTATAGTGAAGATCCTGAATACATCAATGAGCATCACACACAGGAGGAAGAAAAAAAAATACAAAAAACAAACACCTCTCTCATCTTCCAAATTAAAACCTGACTGAGGGAGAGATGTTCTAAAGGTCCTCTCCATGCTCTCAGCCATAAATCTGCTGCAGTGATGGCTGCAAGGTTTTGTATCCCCTGGAAACCAAACATGGATGCAAGAGAACCCGTATAGCAATCCAAGACGTATTTCAGTGGAGCCTGTCCCATTACAGTGAAGAAGCAGCCTCTCTGTGCTGCTGACCAAGTTCATCCCCACCCGCCTCCCTCCATCAGGAGCTGGGAGCTTTCCAAGCAGTATGCATGAGCTGCCATGAAGTTCCCTTCAGAAAACCTGACCCTTTTAGAGGACACTCTGCTACCCAAAGATGCAACTTCTCTATTCTGGACGAACCTGCAGAGCATCAAAAACATGTAAAAACCTGCTCACCAGACAGGTCTAACGAAGCCAGGTCTGGCACTTCATTTCTCCAGGGCCAATCCTGTGCCATTTGAGCTCAGAGAACTGCAGTACTAAATGGAGTCATGAGTCATTCATAAACTCCAAAACAACTGGTCACTCTGGAAGGAGATAAAACACTGTCCCTCATACCAAGTTTCTTCAACTCCTCATCCTCTTGTAAAAGACAAATCTTTGAGTTTCTCCTCTAAATCCTTCAGATATACTTCTTGTGTGGCTGGGTACCCAGCTGCAGTCACTAACCGGCAGCAAGGACGGCAAAGACAAACATGGGGGAGGCATTTTAAGAAGAACCATAGCTGCTCTGGATGGACTGCTACATGAAGCCAACCAGCAGCAATGCTGGAGGTAGGCACCAGTCAAGAGAACAGACAAAAAAAGAAACAAACAACAGCCTGTGGTGGAAGGCAGGATGCAAACTTTCTCTAAACAAGTGACCAAACCAAAAATTTTAGTTTAAACAAATCAGCTGAAACATCCACAGCACAGCAGTACATTAAGTAATACCTGGGGAGCCTATCATTCTCAAGCTAAAAACTTGTTTGAAAAAAAAACTAAAAACTGCATGAAAGCATGCAGCATGTGGTTTCACAACAGGAATGGAAACACTTGTGTACCTTCACTAATGACTTGTTTTGTCAAGATACGCTGGGCTTCTCCTCTTTATCTGCAGCACAGGAGCAGCCTAGCACAGACCCTGCAAAGGCAAAAGCAGCCAGCTGCCCAACCAGTAAGACCTTTTCAGGATCACTGAACTACTGAAGAGCCTTTTCTTTCCTCTATGAAAAAACTTGTACTGTATTTTCTCCTGACTGGGCTCTGATGCCCAATTGACAGATTTCAAAGAAGCAAGAGGGATTTGAGCTGTCTGGCCTTCCTCATCCCTGCAAATGTCCCATAAACCGGGCCCCAGTTCAGGAAACTAATTAGGCATGCACATACCCTTAGTGTTAATGAGTCCATTCATGCATGTGAAGCTCTGCATGTGTTTCAGCATCTTGCTGAAGAAGCTCACTGAGGAAAACAGCCCAGAGTCCTCATCCACCTTTTTGCTCAGCAATTTTGCAAGCCAGAAAGAACCTCAAACTCACAGAAATACTCTGGAAGTAGCAACTTCAAAACAATGCAATCATCCTAAAGACCACTACTGTTCTGACGCAGTGCACCAAGGACTAGTTAGAGTAAAACCAGCAGCTGATGAAGATTAAGATGGTGCTCTGCTGTCCTTGCACAACCACCTACTCCCTCCCAGTCTAGCAATCAAGTGGAGCCAGCAAGAGCAGCACCAGCACTGGGCATTCCCAGCAGATCTCCAGCCATGAACTCCATCCATTATTTATGGAAGAGATTCACCAAGCACCAGAAGACAAGGACACATTTCCAGATAGGTCTCTGGGACTGTAAAACTCGCACACCACCAACGAACGGGCTGGGGGGCAGCAGGGGCAGTGACGCTCATCTAACCTTTTCACTCAACAAATGACAGAGTGGAAGTGCCTCTTTAAAACAGACACCAGAGATAAACCATAGGAAGGTTGCAACAACAGCTTTGGAAGATAGCCCTATGTTTCTGTCTTGCAGATCTTCCCAACTTTCAGTGGCAGGAACTAAAGGGGGGGGAGGGGGGGGCATAGGTCTTCTGCTTTTCTGTAGGCTTCCTCCTCCAGAAGAAACACAGTGAGGGCGAATTTACCACGTCAGACCATGACCTCCCCCTCTCCCGGCCTGGCGCCCTACTCACAGCAAGTAACTGATGATTCAGAAGGCAGTCAGAAAACACACACTGCACCTACCATCTGCTCGATACGAGTGGGAGTCAAAAAAGAGAGCTCCCTTTGATTTCAGCTGCACTCTGTTAGCACACCACAGCATGTTATTTTATTATCCCTCTTAGCATGTAGATGACTACTGTCCAGAAAATAACCCTGCCTCTTTTTAAAGCCATCTGCAATTTCCTGTTTTTTACATCCCCACATAGGAAGACTGTAATAAGTGCCACTCATGAACAAGGAACTGTTACTCCCACGTTTCTCCTGGGGAAAGCCTTCACATTGCTTCAGGTCCTCTCTGCAAATGACAGCAAGCCTGGTGAAAATGTGGTAGGCACCCTACAAGAAGTGCTTCAGAGCCCTACCGCAGTGTCAGCACAGCTAGAAGGTTTTAAACTAAGGTGTTCCTCCTGAGACTGTTTCCGTATCATTAACAACATGGGAAATCCTGAAAGATTAAGTTCTCTGTTCTGCTAAACGCAAACACACGTGAGCTGCACAGCCGTAGTCATTCACGGTGTGGTGATGATGCTGGCGGTGCAGGGAGAGGAAAGCACAGCTGTCCCTGCACCAGTAGCTCTGGTACCCTGAAGACAAGGAGCCCACATACATATAATTGCTGGTAAAACGAGTCCTTGTTGATAAAGTAGAAGCATGTCATTGTGCCCAGTCAGTTCATAATGTTGTCTTTCATTAGGCGAACACTCAGCAGAATGACAGTCTATGTAAAGCAATATTCATGGCACAGAGCTTCTGAAATGACGAATCCTACCACCAAGCTCAGGCAGGAACTTGGGGAGGCTACTGCGTACTGACATAGTTCAAAACCCATGCAAAACCAGAACCAAGCCCAGAAGAACTGTGATTTCTTAGGCTACTGAGTACTGACAGACCCATCTCCCAGCATGCAGAAAACTTAAAATATACCTGATTAAGCCTTAAGCCATCAGTACTGATGGACTCATTGACTGTGATAAAAATTGCCATGAATAAAGATTACAGAATTGGGCCCCTGACCCTGCATACACGTTGCCTGTTTTTCTCGAGCATCCCAGGCATGCATTAGCATTACAATTTGCAATCCATAACTGTGCTGGCATTAAATTTCTGTTTATTATCAGTGCAATGATGACTATCGCTAAGCCTCAAATCAATAATTGTGTTAAGTATCAGGCCCTAGATAATCAAGGAGGAACTGATAAATAATAAAACTTCTAACATGACTTGATTTCTGCTTGCCAACCGGTCTTAGGAGGGATTTAAATTTCCGGCATCTAATCCATGCTGTCGCAAGCACAACACACGCAGGCACGCTTCACAAACAAAACCCTCTGAGTTTTTCACAACCTCTTTGTAGTATTTCTTCCACCACCACTTTTCACATCTGTTGGTTTCGGGTCCAGTAGTCGCCAGCTCACTGAATTTCCACATATATTTCCACACTAGATGTGTCTTTAACCTCAAGTGGGCTGTCAAGCCAGATGCCCCCTTACTTTCTCACTGCAAACTATCAGTAAACCTTAGCATAACTTTACTTTGAGCCTTAAACTAACAGCATGCGAAAAGATTAATATGAATAAATTCAAAACTAATCAGATCCCTTCTTTAAATGTTGACACAGTATTATTTATATCCCATAAATACCTTCTTGACTAAAATTCATCCCAGGAGATTGGCACCTTGCCAGTTCTATTCATATTTACTGTATTTATACAGTACAGTTGGCCAAGGATAATATTTAAGACAAAATATGCCTTAGGGTATATACAATATCTCTTATAGTTTTCCTTTTAAATCTCCTCATTGCTAAAAATATTTAGTCTGAACTTTACAAAATGCCCCACAAAGACCTATCAGCAATCTGTAGTGATATATTGCTGACTACGAGTATAATTAGAGCATATTTGTAATACTTGGGTTGTAGTCAGTTGCTGAACGCTAACAACTTGTGGTAAGAACTGAACCACTGATCTTTCCCATGCCTTCCTCCCGGCAACTTGTGACCTCCAGCGCATTCGTGCTGACCCCCTTTTCCCTCCTGCCTCTCTCAAGCACAGCAGAAACTGCAGAGTTAAAAAAATCTGCTCCGAGACGCCTCGGAGTGAGCACCCGCAGCCGCCAGAGCTGCACTTTCAAGACCTTCCTTTAAAATATGGTGGAGTGATTTCTTCCTTGCTCTTTTTTGAAAAGGTTCGCTCTGTCCAGTATAACTAGAGAGCAGTGGAAAAACAGTTAACCTACTTACTCTGATGTTCGCAACAGCACTTGCACAGTAGTACTGGATCTGCTGCTGCAGGGCCCTCTGATCCCAAACTTGTGATGCACTCTGTTGGTAGATACCTGCAATCTCCTTTGCTCTTCCAAAACCTCGATCGATCCTTCAGTACAAATCTGGCCTCCGTCAACGTTTTAAAAATAGATCCTCTTTTGTCAACGCCATCCAAGTCGCACACCACAGATATTTTAATTTTCTGGAAAGTCTGTGGCTGCATTTTGGACTATCAGTTCTTTGCAGTTTGCTCACACCGGGGAAAGGGACGGATGTGTGGTCAGGATTGATGCGTTTTACCTTCAGCGACTGTCACAGGGTCGGCTCCACAAGTCAAGGCGCTGCTATCGGCCTTTCTAACCTGTGCTCATAGGTGCTCATTACTCTGCTCAGGACATGACCTGGTAGGTCTCAAAACAAAAGCGCTGACTTACACCACCAACACCAGCAAAACCCTGCTGTATACTCAAGTGGAAAACCGACACGGTTTCCGTGTTCTCGCTATTGCTGTGAGTTACACTGAACCTCTTTGCTCATACCCACTTGGCTCCAAATATACATTTTTTTTAACAAGTATTTCTTCCCTCAGGGTAACGAGGGTGGAGTGTATTTATCATGGCTATTAGGGATGGTGCCATAATTACAATAATAAAATGGCTCTGACTGCCAGGGTGTCCTGTACCTGATGCTGTCATTTAACAATAAAGGAAGAAAGGGAGGCAGCTGCACAGAGCGTGGGGTTCGGATACCTTGGCTGGCATCCTAGGACTATCACATGCAAGACAGAGCAAGCCCTAAAGCTACAACTTGCTAAACTAAAAATAAATAAGAGAAAATGCAATTAGAAACTCTAAGATAAAGTTACCAAGATGGCTGCATTATCTATTTAAGCAAGAGGTACATGCTTTTCAAAACCAGACAGTAAGTATATAGGGCATCAAGTGGCGGGGGAGGGAAGAGAGAGAGAAGCGAGCAAAATGAAAAGAGTATGGACTCGATTTTGGATACGCGAACGGTGGAGTTATTTTCTGCTTCTGGTATTTCACTTTCCTCGGTATGATGATGATCTAGATTCTTTTAAGGGAGTGCGGTGCTTTTTTTTTTTTTTTTCCTATACTCTTAAACTTCACTACCAAAACAAAAAGGCACGTCGTTACAATTATTAATCACTCCAAGTGGATTTGGTCAGCACAGAGCATTTGTACCCTTCTACTGTGCAAAACGTGGCGCATATCATCAGAAAGTCGTTAATAACAGCAAAAAGGCAGACGGGCTGAGACAGGTTCCAAGAACCGAGGCTAACCAGAAGGGGAAACTTTTTCTGTACCTGAAATGAAAGTGCCCATGAACTGAATCAGGCAGCTGGTTACAGTGGGAAAAGGAGGGAGGATGTCTGTGCCTCTGTCCTCTACAAGTACTGATCTGCATAGCGTCTGCAGGACGATGTGCTGGAGGGGTGCAGAAAGAAGGGAAGGGAAGCCGGTGGTGACTTTTTTTTTTTTTAAGACCTCCTTTTCTTTTCAGTTATGGAGAGATGGAAACCTGCCCAATCCAGACACTCCAAGGGAAACAACAGCAGTGGAAAGATATTGGCTCTTTTTGGAGGCTGCACACGGGGCCGCAGGGGAGCCGAGCTGGTGCTGGGGAGGGAGCGGGATCCCAGGCGGGGGGCAGCTGTGCTCAGGTATGTGGTGGTGGAGGCACCTTTCGGGACTCCGGGGTGACTTCAGAGGGAATCCCCAAACCCTGTGAGTCTGGGGACAGCTGAACATCCCCCCACACACACACACACATACTCCCCCCCCCACCTAAAAGAAACCCTATAAGCAATCACCTAAGATGCTGAGGATAAGAGCAAAATGAGCAAATAAGGAGGATTATGATGCACAGGACTGGTACTTCAAGGTGGTGGGCACTGCCAAGCCTCGGGGGCAAAATTACACATACATGCACAAACATAGAGGACTTACTTTCGGGGTAAAAAGGCTGCATGTCTATTTTGTAAACTTCTTTGGCATAATACTCCTCGTCGCTCCTCTCCCTTTCGCAAGTGGCAGCTCTGTGGTTGGCTTTCTCTTGCAGCAGGTCCCTGGTGCTGTTGTAGATGGAGATGACCTCCGGGGGCACCTCCTCGGGCTCGGGGTACTCGTCCGGAGGGCTGGTGAGCTTCAGTTTGCTCAAGATCTGCCCCCGGATCGCCTCGATCCTCTTGCGCATAAACTGATCCATGTCGAGGGTGCTGCAGGTAGACAGGCTGAAAGCCACGGTGGCCAGATCCAGGGTGAGAAACACGCTCAGGAGATAGCAGTGCATTTTAAGTGTTTAAATACAGCGCCCCCAAAAAAAGAGTGACTTTAACAACGAACAACAACAACGGGGAAAAAAAAAATAAAAATATAATGGGGATGTGTGCAAACAAAGGGAAGATCTGCAGACAAAATGCAGTTAAAAACCGGACCGCAAGGACGACTTGCGATCCAAAAACGTACGGGAGGCGTCAGTGAAAAAAATACCAACAGTAATACAAAAAA
>VXAL01009642.1:99804-131031 GCA_013399475.1 Chauna torquata | reverse complement strand
GGCCCCTCGGCGCTCCCTGCGAGGAGGGGACGGGTGCCAGCAGATAACATCACGGCCGCGCAGGGAGAGGGAGATTTATAAGGTCTCCCCGCCCCACGTGCTCGCCTCGCCGCGAAGTGACGTGGTGGGGCTGCGGGGAGCGAGCGGAGGGCTCCGCCGGCCGCGCCGCCGCCCGCCTATTTATTCCCCTCCGAGCGAGCGGCGAGGGACGTGCCGGAGCCTGGCCGCCGGCCCCGCTGCCTTTCAAGGTGCCTCACCCGGCGGGGCGACGAGGAGGGAGGCAGCCCGCAGCCAGGGGAAAAAGCGACTCCTGCCAGGCCTTTTTTCCCCCTCTCTAAAAAGGAAGGCTTTAATGTTTCTTGCACCTATTATTAAAGTAATTGGGCCAAATACCACCCCTGCTCCAGAGGAAGAATTAACCGCTGCGCTTACGCGCCTCCTGGAAGCCGCTCGGATGGGTTTCTGTGCGAGTGGGCAGGGGCGAGGAGAAGGAGCGCCCGGCGCTGCTCCGGCAGCAGCAGTTGCTCGCTCTTCGCCCTGCCCGGCGCCTCGCCCTTCGGCTTCAGCGGGGAGCACGCTCAGGGCGAGCCCCGTCGCTCCCCGCCAGGCCGCTCGGTGACCACTGCTACGCACCCGGCGGGGCGGGATAGAGGGTGATGTGAGGAGGGTGAGGTGAGGAGGGTTTGCTCCTTCGCCGAGGTCTCCGCTCGCGTCAGAAGCGTGCACATAGATCCTCAGCTGCACTTGACAGAAACTCTCAAGCCCCAAATTCTTTGCTGTGCTTGTAATTCAATTTTTCCGCTGCCTCTTTCGGCCACAGCAAACATCGCAGGCTCAGTCCCTGCCTGCTCAAGGCACATGCCTTGACCTCAGGAGGACAGCTGCCCCCCTCTTCCCTAGAGAGGGTATTCTACAGTCTGCTACACATCCCTCAACTTTACACCGTAAAGCTTTTCTTTCACAGCCCATTTATCAGCCCTGTACATCAACATTAACGTTGTAAAATGATTAAGTAGCCTTTTTCTTCACCCATTCTATCCCTAAACTCCCTTCTGAATTAAGTCATCGCAGTCTTTACTTGCTGGGTTAAGGCAGAGGAGGAGTTTTCAAGCCTCCCCACTCCCCAGGCAGGACAAGGCTGTTTCTGAAGAACCTCTGCTTTGTTTCCAAAGAGGAAGAAACAAGGAAAAGAGGTACTCCAAGGGCCACAGGCAGTCAGAAGCACAGCTGGGCTTCTGAATTGGTAAACAGATAGAACAAGTGAGGTAGGATGACTGGGATCTCTCTGAAAGCCCAGCAAGAGTCATGTAAGACATAAACCAGCAGAACACCTAGGAGTATCTCTGGTTGATGAACGCTCAGGAATCGTCTTCTTTCTGCAAAGCATCTGGATGTTTCCTGAAGCTTGAGAATGGTGTACCCAGAATTAAAAGCAACATTTTCCTTCTTGGTGCATCTGCATGGAAAAGGGCTTCCTCTGAGCTGTGGCGGCCACGGGCTGGGGAGGTCGAGGTGCCCAGTGGCACGGAGCTGCTGTGCGCTGCTTGCGTTGGTGCAAGATTCCCCCACGGCAGAGTCCTGCCAACGCTGCCAGCTAGGCCAGCGTCACTGCTGATACCCACAAAGAGGAGATGCAGACAGATGAAGGAGCTAAGGATATATATTTACAGGGATTTTGCAGATGCACAGAGTTTGAAAGTAACTTACTCTTCGTTCTTTTTAAGTACGCAGGTGTGTACAGCACTGCAGGCACAACCGAGGCTGCATCCTCCTGAATCCAAGAGTTAATGGTGCTTTCCACTTAAATCCACAAATTCCTGCAAGGCCAGATTAAACATCTGTGCCACAACATCACGTTTTTACTGCTGTGCATGTCAATGTCCTGCTCCTACTGACCTCAAAAACACAGCTGCAGTGACAGGAATGGCAATGTTTCCAAAATTAAATAAATAAGCAAGCTCAACATGTAGACTCAGCTGGTTTCACTTCTGCAACACACCTGTACAAAACCAAGGGGACAGTTCCTCAAGCTGTTACATCTCACAGCTCCACCGATTTTGCTACCCAGCTGAGGAACCAGCTCTGTAGCACAAGGTGCCTCAACTGCAAATACTTCTAAAGAAGAGTTATTATTTCCTCCAAAAGCTACAGTGGAAACCATGGAGAAACACCTTGCACTAAATCTATGGCCCTGTAACACTTGGCTGCTGTAAATGCACGAACCATCAACTTGCCTCAGGGGCTTCAGAGCAGCCCTGGGGACAGCGCTTGACACCTTCCTTCTGTAGGAAACTTCCCATTACCTCTCAGGAGAGCTCTGCAGGTACTGCCCTGCCAGATCCTCCAAAATTCTTGCACTTCATTCCAATTGGGGGGGGAGGGGGGAGGGGGGGGCAGACAAAAAAACAAAACAAAAACACCACACTTTGCCATCTCTTTCGCAAAAAGAAGCCCTTCAGCCTTAGAGATGCTTTATAAGGGAATCTGAAGATGCTGCTGTACACCTGGTACCACAGCAGGCTGGGTTGCCCCTGCAGCCATGGGTGCCAGAGGTCCAAGCTCCAGAGGAGACTTCTACAGAAGTCACCAGAGATGCAGCTACGCTGACAGCAAACCACTCAACTAGATTTTGAATGTTGCTGAGATTTCTTTTGATTCACCAATGTTTCCTCAGAGTTTTTTAGACTGGCTAGAAAAAAAAAATCTGTTTTGTTCTCATTTGAGGTCACCCATTTGCTTTTATTTCTGACCCTCTTAGTGTGACACAGGGTGTCAGGTTTACAAGGGTTCAGATCTCAGTTTTGCCTCAGCAATGCAACAAAGCTCAATTCCCTAAAACTTTCTGGTATCACCATGGTGATGTTTTTGCCACGCAGAACTTCCCAGGAGCAGCAGCAGAGACAGGCTTTGACTTTTCTGTTACGAAAGCCCCAGCCACTTGAGCTAAATCCCCAACAGCTGCAGCAGGCCCATCACACATGCCTGAGCTGCTCTGATTCGCCCCAGGAAAGGACACCTACCTACTCACCAAATCATTAAAATGCACATTGACATCCATAAACACCGACTTTCCATTTTGTAAATGGAAAATATCTGGAACATACACATCATGATATATACATCGTGATTTTTCTGATCTTATTTCCCAAATCTCTCCACAGCACGTATTTGTTTTTATTTATTTTTGCTCTAAGAGTACTGCAAACTAGCGTCTAAATGGGTGATATTTTTACTTTACTAAAGTAAGCAACACACAGAAAAGGCTATCAGAAGTTACCAAGCCAAACTACACGCACTCTTGGAAGCTGAATAAAGAGAAATATTGCCAGAATTTAAATAACCACATGCCCTTCTGCACAGGTAATTCAGCTTCCACTTTCTACCCTTAAGTTTCAGGAGTGATGTATCTGTCAAAAGACATCCTAATTACAGCTTTGTATTTTATCCTGAAAAGCTCTTTATTTTTATCCATTTCAGAATAGTTTGTATTTAATGAGTACCCGTTAGCTTCAAAAGCTGTTGGGATTATCAGGCACTGAAGTCAAACTAAACTTGCACTTACCTATTCTCTCTACCTTTATGAAATGGACTTATCCTGTGCGGCTGCTGTCAGTGGGAGCTTTGTAAGTCAGAAAGCAGGAACTGGCCCTTAGCATTTACACAGGGAAAGAACAGAACTCATCTGTTCTAGAGCTTTTAATTCAATACAATACTGTCTTTTTATATATTGATTTTTTTTTAATAAACAGTTACTGTTTATTAGAAAAACAGGGACACCTGGAAAGTTACTTCACTGAACTTAAAAGTTTCATGTTTCCTATTAACTTAAAAATTATGTGGTCAGGATTTTACAATTTGTGGTTTCTTTTTAGATTGTTTTGGTTATACGCAAATATGCTGTGTGAAATACAAAGGCAATAATCTTTCTAAAACTGCTGACGACCAGGTCATTAAGTAAGGTGGCTGGCCACATTTCATAAACTAAAGAACACTGTTGGAAGAGGAATAACTTTTAAAAGTTAAGAGGTGACTTTTGTAAACTCACACACTGATGACGACTGTAGGATGCTTGCACAATTAATTCTTTGTGGCATGCACAGAAATCCGCAGCAGTTGCTGTGGTCATGCAGAATCTCAATTATTCTGATGCAGGGTGCTAGGCAAAACTTTTGAATTCTCCTTTTTATAAAAGCACACATACAAAGGTTCAACTTGTAGAGCTGGTGGCACCTAATAAAGGTAAGGCAAAAAGGAGATGACAAATAATGGAAAATTGTAATATATACACCATAATAAACCCCTGGATTTTACTGTTTATTATCTTTACTGAAGTAGAAGTCCATACTTCTGTGCTGTACATTTCATTAGTGTGCACAGTAATGCCTACACGAATTTTGAGAGCAAATCCTGCTGACCTTACGAATACAAGCAGCCCCACTGCCACTAGGTTTGCATTTCACCCAACCACAGCCCACTCCTGCAACGCTCATGTTCCAGAAGATAATGGCTACTTTATATAACATACTGTTTAACACGCAAGACTGCTATCCATATATACACATACATATGTAACTACTTGCCAACTTGCAAATCAAAGGTACATTTCTGATATGAATGCATATATATAAAGTAGAATATATTCATATATCAAAGTTCTCATTCCTGCAAATAAAGTCAGTAAGTTCAGTGGAAGCAATCACAAGGGAACTGTCAACAGGATATGGCCCCAAAAGCCATTCAGGAGTCACTTCTGTGATCTTGTGGAATGCCACCCCCTCCACCACCAAGTGAGAACACAGTATTACAGCAAGCAGAATGTCCACAACGCAATGTGCAATCTGTGTTTAAAACTGTACCTTAATATAAGACATCTAGAACGCGATTACAAAAACAACAACAACTTCAGACAGGATCTTAATCCCAAGACACCTCAAGCCAGAACAAGTAAAATTTGAAGGAAAGGGGCATGTTCAGGAGGTACTGAGATATTATAGCTGTCCCTTAGAATAACTCTCCTGCAAAAGTATAAAAGGAATTCTGTAAACAGAAAGGAACATGACCATTAGTCTGTATTTCAATGCTACAGTTATTATCCATGTCTTATGCAGCTTGGATCTGACATCCCAGAAAATAGCTCCCCTGTAGTAAAGCTGGTCACACTCTCTAAAGAGCACTACAGGACATTAGGGGTCCTAGGGAATCAACACAATTATCAGTGGTCTAAAATTCCCATCCTGAAAATACATATTTGTTTTCTATAAAGGCTGCACACACCAGTGCTGCATTCAAGGGAGTTCCTTCTTCTAACAGCCAATTCCGACCTTTAAATTAGTTAAGACTGAAGTCTTGATAAAAATTTTGTGAATGCCAGAGAAGTTCCTCCATGGTTACACCTCCCAGTTTGATCCTCTCATGTGCTCTTCCAAATCTGCTTGTCAGCCCTGGGGTTACCACACTAATCTTCTCTGTATCATTCCAGTTTTAGTGTATGTACCACCAAAAAAAAAAGGCCTTCCTTAATCCTAGCACCTGTGGTTTTAATCACCACAGGAAATCCTGTTTCCACTAAAGTCAGTCAGATTTCTGCTGTAAATATTAGCAGAGGAAAATGATCAGGTTCACTAACTAAAAATAAAAATTAAAAAAAAAAGCAAGTGCAGTGGTTTATATATCGCAGGGTCTTGACATCTACTTACAGCAAACATGACAAAGTAAGGACAGTAGAGTAGAAGTCATTCCTCTAATCTCTGTGTTTGAACCCCTGACCTGCTTCTCCTTCTCAGTACTACTGCTGTTGCATGCTATTTTTGAACCACTCAGTGATGATTTGGAATATGCCCCACTAAGTAACATACAAATGGTACCTATAAATACTGTATTCCTAACAGTATCTACAGGAGTTTATTCAGGAAATTAAAATTATGCAGCTCAAGTTAGAATACGTATCCACATTGCACTGCAGAGGGTTTAAGAAGATTACATAAAGAGCAAGATTAATTGGCAGCAAATTCAAAAATGGAACAGACAGTAATGCAGTATTTTAACCCATAAAAAGCCAGACAGCCTTGGGACTGGAGTCCTGGCTTCTTCACAAGCTGCTACTGAAGTCCACACAGAAGAAAAGCTTTAATAAGTTTATGCAGCTTCAGAAATGTTTTTCCTAATGTTTTGAAACAACAGACATTTGAGATAGTCCTTGTGAGTTTACAGAATGCAGTGCTTTGTTTTGCATTACATCAGGAAAAAAAAACCCACACCTGCAATATTAAGGTTTTCTGCTGTGCTCACAAAACTAGTTCCAGAGAAACTCTTTGTATTGCCTCTCTCACTTTCTTCTCCCATCCTTACACATTTTTAAATGTCATTTCCATGCCTGGCAACCAAAATCAATTAAAGCAATATTCTTGAGTGGCTGTTCAGAAAGCTCCATTTCAGTGCAGTTGGGAATCATCTCCCATCATCATGTAGAGGGGTACATGAAGCTGACATTTATGTTATGCTGAGGGCTGCTCTGTAGAGGTACCAAACACTGGAAGAATTGGCATTCTTAGCTTGTCCGTGCGGAGTCAAAACACTGCTCCATACATGGCTAGGAGTCTCAGGAGCCTCAGCAGAAGTTTTGCACTTAGTTGTAATTGAACGTTGTTTGATTCTGTGACAGTGATAATTTAGACCCAGATCGAAATGATTTCAGAGCCAGATCAAGATCAAGCCACCCAGAACTAGTGGTCTTTTACAAGCTTTCGTTGTTAATTTTTCATCGTAGAAGTTTCATTTCCCATCCTGCATCATGTAACACATCCTTTCTTTACTTTGCTCTGCCAGCACCTTACGGTACCTCAGTAGGCAAAGAGCGTCACCTACAGCTTTCTTTCTCATCTGAGGTGCTGTGGACCCAGCAGGCTACCAGATTTATGCAAGTGCTCGAACAGATGTATATCCGCCAGACCCAGCCCAGGGCCGAACATGGTGGCCCTCCTGCCGTACACCTTGAGAGGAAGGGTTTATGTGACACCCCTTTTAAAAAGAGAGAGAAAGGCATTGTGCAAACAAGATTTAAGAACAACCAATACCAAGAATGATCATCATTAACCATGTCAGAGGACAATCTGTCCTTTGGACATCAACTTCCAAATTTCTCCATCGTGGATAAAAGCCGATGGCTGAAATGCCTAACTCTCACAAATATTTAAGTATCATTTGAACATCCACCTCATTGACAGGTAAGTCAGAGCTTAAAAAAAAACACACCACACAAGAGCTGACAATGCAGCTGTTAAACCCAGTAACAAGTCACATAAAGGACCTGAGTCCACAGACTGATCACTCAAATCTCTTATAAGCTAATTTCACTCTTAATCAATTATCCTCCTACCAGTATTGGGAAGAACCACTAGGAATAAAACATTAAATGAAAGGTTTTTTTCCACATTATAACTTTAGCAGGTTTAGGGCACTAAGTTCTCAGTTATTATTGATAAACTGAATGCCATGGTGTTTTATCAAAAAAATATTAACCACATTTCCTTCATCAATAACAAGCATATAGAAATTCAGTGACTTGTACATGGCAGTACAGAAACATACCCAGAGCAGGTAGGTACGTTACTTCAGTACACCTCATTTGGTACACAAGACCACGTTCACGGGTGACCCTGACAGACACTCTGCATCGTAGGATGGTTCATTACATGACTTCCTGAATTACCAAAGGTTCAAACAGGCTCCCTGCCTTTGACCTTCAGAGGCCAAATCCAGCAGGTCACCAGCAAGCTGTCTGCATGTTGACAGCACAATGCATAGGCAGGTAAGGAACTATATACTACTTGCATACAGATTTATCGCTAGTTTGGCTGGTCATCTTGATTACTAATCTCAAATAATGGTAGTATTTTTGTGACCATTAACTATCTTAAAACAGCAGCATGCAGAGACAGCATACAAGTCACCGCAAGCCAAACTTAGTTCTGCAGTACAAGAAATAAATTGTCCTATGGCAGATGGTCCAGTGTTATGTTTCAACAGTAACCAAAGTGAATGAGAAACAAAGACAACGGTCTGTCTCTGGTAAGCGCAATATTGACAGAAAGACACACAGGTAACTCATTTCCCTTCTTACTTGAACTATCTTCTTTACGTAAAAGATATTTAACTTCTACTTTAATTCTAGATAGTGACACCAAAAACTGTAATAAAAAAATGCTCCAGCAGTGTAAAAAAAAACAACAGAAGTAATAAACATAGCAGACAGAGAGAACAGCAGCAGTACTGGCAGTCCTGGCCTGACCTGGTTGCACTGGAACATCAGAAAGGTGTTCAATGTCTTGCAAGGCCTAGTCCCTTTCCTAACAAAATCTGCAACAATGAATGTCAATGTCAATGTATTATCCCCATGAGCTGGATTTGTTTGTTCAATTGTTTTACTGGAAGTATGTTTATACTTAAGTCTAATACATTGTTTTGGCATAGTAAGGAGCCCTGAAATTGAGAATCTTGCCTGGAGGTTCTGAAAAATCTTCGTCATCTTTCTCTGTTATCATGAAGGGACACTCACTTGAGATTCTTACAAAGTCTTTTTTTTTTTTTTTAAATAAAATATTTCTTTCATAAGCACATAACTAAGAATATTTCAGCAGGTATGGTGAAGTATTTCAATCACCTAAAAAACAACAGTACACAAAACCACACTTGTTACCAATGCATAGCTATGACATCTGTTATTTTTGAACCTTAAGCTCTTTTGAAAATCACAGGGATTATAAATGAGAAAGCAATCTACACAACGGTGAAGAAGCTAACAACTTGGTTTGATCACCTTTTATCCCCACACAGCACTGTGAGGTGGCCACTGTATGTACGGTATGTGCAGGTATGTCGAAGCCTCAATTACAAAGAGCAGTAAGCTCTGGTACCAAACCTTCTAGTAACAGTTTCCATTCAGGTGCCCAACTTTAGGCACCCTTTCTGAAACGGATACACACCAGTATTTGCCCATGGACACAGGACACTAAATATAAGGCTGCCTCAAAAGCATACTGTTAGGAACCTGCAGAGCTGGGAATGAAGCCCAGAACTGCTGATACCTGTATTTCTATCTGCGGCTTCCACTCTAATCAGTGCCCACAAGCTTTGCAATTTACGGATCACTTGAAAAATAAAGTAAATCCTCTTTAAAGAAATTGTACACAATGCAAAAGTCAATGCAATAAATATTCAAGGTAATAATCATAAACATCCACATAATCTAAAAAGCTTTTCACTACCATTTTGCATGGATCAAGCAACACTTACATTTATTTCTGTTCTGACCAAGAATGGGAATGTCCTTCCTGACTGGGATAGAAAAACAAAGTTAATAGAAACAAAGTGATTCAATAGCCAAGGGCCCTCAGTCATAATCTCCAAGATTATATTCATAATGCAGTTTATAAAGGGCTCAGGAATGGCTAGTGGAAACTTCAAGTACTTCTATATTCACACATCAATAGATCTCAAAACTACAGCAAACAACCCTATGCTACCCTCTACTTGTGATCCTGCATCTTTAACACACAATTTAAAGACCTGATTAGCACATTACTTTGGCAGGTTGTATACTTAACAATTTCTTACCAGAAACAATGCATAGTTTAGAAGTGTAACCGGTGCTATCTTTTTAAAGTGAACTGTTATTAATTACTTAGCTACTTCTGAGAATATTTGTCTGCAAGAAATTGTAGTGGTATCAAACCTCAATGTAAGTCTGATCCTGGTTAGCAGTTCACAATTAACAACACATATTGAAAACAACATTAAGAAAGTGTTGCAAAATAATGCTTCAAAAGTTCACTCACTGGCATGAGAGGATGGGCTATTGAAATGACTGAGGCACTATGAAGAAATAATGCATTTTATGAGTACTCCTAAAATCACCTTCCAAAGTGCTTCTTGGAAGTCATCTGCATTCACAAGGTCACATCTGAAGGCTTGAAGAAAGTGTCCTAATTCATTTTAAAATTTGATATCTGACAGATTAAACCCATGGGTTTAAACAAAAGAAAATCATTCCAAAGGATGAAGCACTGTACCAGTGCAAGCATCTTTGGCATCTCTGGTGTTGAAGCTATTAAAAGTCTGACCTGAGTTTTACTTCAACATGTCCCTTAAGAGAGAAAAGCAATTAAAAAGATGCATTTGAAAAGAAAATGCTTTATCCAAGAAGTATCAGCCACTCTGTGTCTGAAAAACAATGGTTAAGGAAAAGCCCCTATCTGCTAGATCATCTACAGAGAAACCTTTGAGGTTTACATACTGACAGAGGTTACAAGCCACTGCTTTAGGATAACACTAAATGAAATCGACAACCTGTTAACCAAAAACTTGCCCTGTCTCCAATGTCTGTCACTGAGGTCCTAGAGTCTAATGTTTAGCATCTTATTTAGCACTAGGATCCTATCTATTTAATAAAAACTTAAGAGACTTCAGTATTTAAAGCCTTCTCCTGGCCCTCTTACTCCTTACCTCAGCAAGTCTTGAAAAAATCATTGAGCAATTCGCAGGGGCTGGAAGTAAGCAACATTAATGATTGGTCTGTGTGGATATTAACTATGCCAGGACTCATTTCATAAGAATGAGGAGTTTGTCATCTTAAGTTGTGCAGTGTTGTGTGCCAGATGACTTCTGCCTTCCTCCCTTAAGACAGCTACTAAGCCAGCTCTGAACAGATGCAGCTTTACAGACCACCTTCTTCTGGAAGCATCAGATAGTCAAAACACTTTTATGGCCTCCAAACAAAAGGAGAGATAAAGAGAGTAGAGAAAAAGAACCCTATCTCCACTAGGAAGCAGCAGAGACCCCAGGCAGCAGCTTCCAGCTCTTTTGTTCTGCTCAGCTTGTGAATCCTAGGAGAATCTGCCTCACAGCTGCAGAAGTGGAACCTCTTCCCTCCGTGTTTTAGCAGGGAAGTCTATGTGGTGCAGTAGCATTAGGCACAAGGATATCCTGCCACCACTCCCAAACTGTTTCCCTAACACCAGCCTGAAGAAAAGCAAGGAGATGGTCCTTTTTTGTATAGGACAAATCATACTTTCCTTGCTGAGAAATACGATGGGAGGAGGACAGGCATGGGAAGAGCTGACCCCATGCCTTCTCTTATTACACAAAACCTCGTTACTTGCATGCAATCCATAGAATATTAAACTCTACATACTCTGGAGTTGGCTTGAAGCCTAACAAAACTGGAACCACCCCATCCTTATTGGCTTTATATAGATAGGTACAGAAATATACAAAGTTAAGATGATTCATGCTCTCTGGAATGAAGGGCAGCAGTGCAGCTTTGCAGCAGAGACATTCATGGGAGCAGGCAAAACAGACTGAGAACTCTGATGGCTGGGAAAAGCCACTAAAGGTTTTTTCCATTTTAGCTATCAAAAAAGAAGAATATTACTGAAAAAGCTGGTAGGAAGGTAGGTGGACCAGCTGATTCTGCAACCAAGAGAGGAGACTGGAAGATGTCTGGGCCAAACAGGGTTTAGCTCCTTTGACTTGCTAGTCAACTAAAACTAAACTTGTGAAATAAATCAGTGCCAAATGCCTAACATCAAAAGATACTGCTCCCATCTGCCATAAGACACCCAGATTTATTTCTCTTTTGGAATTACTTACCCATTTAAGTTAATCTTGGAGCTTCTCTGCATATGGCGCAACCAAATGGCAAGCCACAGTATCAAAATTATAAAATTATCCAATTGAACATAAAATCCGAGTATTATGACTCTTAAAAGGCAAGAAACGCTCTCAACCTATAGGTAAAATACTTAAGCACTGCTATGCACTTTAGACAGAATGGAAGCTCAAGATATGCACAAATAAAATTAATAAATATCTGAGTAATCTCGAAATATTCTGAAAGTATTCTGAAATTTTCACAATCACTTCAGGATGTCATTCATAGTTTCTAAGAAAAACTAGATTATTTTTCAAGAGTTTGATCTCAGCCAGATTGATGATATCAACCTAGAGGGCGACTGTAGATTTAAAGGTGCTGATGTAGTTTTTCTACACAAAGTAACTAAACTCTGCAGAAAGAAAGCAATGTCAGATTAGACTTTTATGCTGTTTTATAGACTCAAAATTCTTTGTAGTATATTTTTGTATTGCACTAATGAGATGCCAGCCCTAGCTGAACAGCTATACAGATGTCTAACCTTCACAAGCTGGGATAACCGTATGTCAAACTTCTGTGGTTTTGCCACTTGATATTTTGGGTGTATGCCTTCATTTGTGATAATAAATATCAGGCCACAAACTAATGTCTACTCAGATATCTAATATGTTTAACACTCAAAGCAGCTTGAAAATCTAAACATTTCTGCTGTTAGCTTTGAGTTCTCCTCAAAGAATTATGCTACAATATATACCAGATGAATAGGCTAAGGATAACACAACCACTGCCAGTTGTTAGTATAGGTTTCTCTCTTCCATTTTGTATGTATATTTTTTATGCTCTAACATACACAAAGTTCAATCTGCCTGCCCCCCTCAATGCCTTTGTTAAAAAACTTAAATCCACTGTTCTACCATACATTTCAATGCCAAAGATGGAAAATTTAAAGTTGCCCCTAATCGTATCTTGCACATAAGCAGGTACAAAGAAAGGTTTGTATGAAAGAAGTCTGTAGATACAGAATAGTATTATATATTTTAATTATCTTTCAACAGGCCCCAAAGCATTCTCTTCACAGAGCAAATGGGGAAATGCAATAGCAAAGTTAAACTATAGAGCATCACATAGCCGATGTGAAACACTGAAGGCAGCAGAATTCAGCCCCAGCCTCTCATTTAAAGCTCCTTAACCACCATGCTATTCCTCCTGTATGCTGTATGCATATGCTTCTATATAATGTATTTGCATTAGGTACGTTAGCTTCTGCATCTTTGCAACCTAACAACCTATTAGGAAAAACTGCTGTAGCTTAATCAAAACCGATAGTGTTATACTGACAGGCGTTTTCCAAAATTTGGTACTGTTAAGACTATGTACCTAAAAGGAAGGGCTTTTGTTTTACCCTTTACAGACCTGAGGAATTAGCATTACTGTTGACTAAACCCACAGGATGCATCTCAGAGGTCCGGTTCCCTGCTGAAAAAGACCAGAACACCAAAACTGCAAATAAAGCAACACTGAATACAATTTTATGCAGTGCTGCTAGAAAAGCCCTTTCTCCCCCCAACAAATGCAGTAGCAATGACTGTCCTTTCTTCCCTCGCCAGTCTCTTAACACAGGTAACTTCAGACCTGCAGTGTGAAAACATGCATGCATATACATGTATGCCTTCATATTTTTTTTTATATGTATGTATAAACACACACAAAAAGCCAATCAGTAAGGTCAAGTCTCATTTTACAATTATGTTTCTACAGTTGTCTCCAATAAAACTAATGCTCCAAGACCAGAATAATCACATTAATGGTTACTTTTCTTTATTATATACAAAACCTTTCCTGGCCAAAGTAATAAAGTTTCTATAGGAGTCTGATAACTTTACAAGGTGAAGGCATTTCTGTGTTTATTGTAAGCCATTTCTACTGCGAATTGCTAACAACTTTTCAAAGCGCAACACCGATTTGGAAATGCAGGCGTATTAATACATCAATTGCCATGACTAATGTATAAACTTTTAATGACCTTGGCAAAATCTATCTTTCATTGGGCAGGTGCCACTATTTTGACTGTACAAAATATTTTGGAAATATGTTGAAAATTATACGTTTTGGAAAATATTTCAGGATTTCAGTATAGCAAATGAAGCTATATTAAATAATAGTTTGACATGGAGGAGAAAACACTCCAGTGTCATGCAAGTCTCTTTTTAAGAAAAGAGACTTCCTCAAACCATTGTACATTCACAGAATGTTGACTTTTTATCCAAATAAACAAGATAAAACATTATCTTGAATGCTTTTTAGTTTCATTCAGTCACTGTCATCTTCTTGTTTCAGACCACCTCCTTGTTCAATATTGCCCTCTCCATCACTTTCCTTGTCCCAGTCTTTCATAGATGCTCCCATCATGAAGTCATCACGCAGTATATTCCATTCTGGTCCCTCTTCAGTCTCTGCTTCACCCTGTATGTTTGAGGGGAGGAGAAGGAAAAAAAGAGGAGACCAATGTGAAAGAGAGGCAATAAAAAAAATGGAAGTCCTTCAAGCAACCAAAATAACACCTCACGCGCAGTTTGCACTGACAGACATACTGAAGGCCAGCTCTTCATGCAACCGATACACAAATACGCATAACAATCAAATGACCTGATGCTAATAAGCAAACTTGTTTTAACCAATCAATAAAAGAAATACAGAAACAAATCAATTATTCCTTGTGGATGAAACAGCCAACCCTGGGTATGGCTTCCTTTATTAAAATCTTTCTTGGCAATCAAAACGGATTCATGATATCACTTATTAACCCCCGGGTGCTGCTTCATTAGAACACTTCTTGGCACATTTCTAAAACACAAATATGGATTTAATAAAGGCTTAAAAAAAACAAATTTAATATTAAACATTCTGCAATACATGAACCAAATCCCCTTTATGTGGATTATTACCTCACTACCTGGGCTTGTCATATGGTACAAAGCTGCCTCTAAAAGAAACTGAAAGTTGATCTACATTCAGCAAGCCAACAACACCTTATTCCAAATTTCCTCCTTCTTCAAAGTGGATAAACTGAGGCCACACTACATGGACTGGTGAACAATAAAACTAAGGCTCCTGTCACTTTTCTTTAGGTTAGCACTGAAAACACTGCTGGGTTGCAGTTCTTCTAAAGTAACAGCTCATACTTGGGCAGTGCAACAGCCCCATCCTGTGGCAACAGTTTTAAAGAACAGCATGAAGCAATTCCAACATCCCTACTGTTACTGAAGGAAAATACTAAAAACTGTTCAATGTACTGAAGAAGGATTTCAGTGTTTTGAGCCTCAGTAGCAAAATACTGCTAAAGAACAATACAGCTCAGTGTCCAACATACAAGCAAAAAATTATTCTACCAAAGAGGAATCGAGGGAACTGAAAACGATTTACTTTTGCAAGGTCTCTGAAACAAAGGTATACAGGTATCTTACAGTTTTCTCGCAGTCCCCTGCTCAAAAGGACAGGCCTCAGCCAACTCATCCTAGCTTAAGTAACTGCCACCTCCTGATGCTGTATAGCTGATTACGATTATATGTTCCAGCATCTTCTGCATATGCAGCTTTGCCTACTAGATGCAAAATCCATACTAAATGCATGATCACTGTAGACATTTGTGCATACCTCTTCTTTGCAATGCATCTCTAAAATCCTACGAATACACACTACATAGGAACCACAGCATCCTTAAGCTAATGTTCACCTAATTTCTGGGAGAGAGCAGCATAAAGAATTTAACAGCAAGAGAAATCAGGAACAGAGAATGCAGATCCATTACTGTAAATCTAACACATCTCACCAACAGAGGCTGAGTGCAAAGTGTGCTAAACAACACATGTATTTTTAACAGGTAACCAAAACAGAAATGGCAATTTATAAATGTGGCTTGTCCTGCAGTTCTTTTTGAAAGGTTACTCTCACAAAAATATGATTACAAGTCTTAACACCTTCCTTCCCAAAGGAATCTCCCAGGGCCCAGCTGAAGAAAAAAAAAGAAAAAATCCTCAAGATGCTTGCAGTGTGTTTGTTTTTTCCTCTTTTCTTTCCCTTTTTTTTTTGTCTTCACAGCTGCTCTCATTAATGCCTGCTCCTATGGGTAACTCTCCCATCTCCAGCAGCAGTGGAGAAAACAACAATCCCCTTTTTTGCAAGGGGAGTGACTTCTATCTTCTTTCATTCTTGCAGCAATTCACATCAAATACTACACCCCCCAAAATGCTATACCCTGAAATAACCTCAGGCAGGGTAATCCATTAACTGGAATTAAAAGAGCTAGATTGTGTAGGTCCCTTGGCAGACCCTGAGATATTCTCAGGGAAGTAATATGTGGCAAAGTCTGGTATTCCATTGTGGGACACAAGGAGTGGATAGCTCTTTAGCTCTTTTTTTTTTTTTACCCTCCCCCAAACTGGATTCCAGTTCTATATGTTCACCTTTCCAGAGTAGACAGATTTCAGAATGATTACAAAAAACACTTCTTTTTTTTAAAGACTCCACACCTTTTAGAAATAATCACTGAACGTGCCACAAAGTAAAACCTGAAATACCCAAACAGAAAAATCCCATTTTCCTTACAAAATCCAATTTTCTTTTTCCAATAATAATAAAATCAACAGAGATGCCACTTCTTTTTCCACACACACAGAACAGACATTGTCAGCAATGACAGTGAAAGGCTGCTCAGGCTTTGACAAGCCCAATGCTCAAATTCATCACAATCTACTATTCAGAAAGTGAACAAGAGGACAAAAGCAGGATCTCAACAAAAGAGGGATTCTGATCCTCCACAGCATTACCCGCTATTTAAGGAGCCACAAAGGTTTGAATAGAGATTTATACAGGCACTAAGAAGACAGACAGAGGTAGCATGTCCATGCCTGAAAGATGAAGATTAAATACTTGAAAGCAAATATTTAATCAGTTTTAAGCATGCTCCCAAGTGAAGAAAACCCCATGTTTAGTATCTTCATTCCTAACTCATTTACTGCTCTATTTTTCCCTCACCGTAAAAGCTACCCAAATCTACTCTATCACAAAAAATTCCTGGAGTCTT
This sequence comes from Chauna torquata, assembly GCA_013399475.1. Taxonomy (NCBI): domain Eukaryota; kingdom Metazoa; phylum Chordata; class Aves; order Anseriformes; family Anhimidae; genus Chauna; species Chauna torquata. The sequence goes on along the minus strand of VXAL01009642.1, from coordinate 114,301 downwards.
AAAAAAAAATATGCAGCAAGACTATTTGTATAACTAATAGTTAGTTCAACTGTAATATTGCTTCCCAACTTGTTTTATATAAGAATGTTAATGCACTTGGGTTTTCAATGCCATAATCTAGTTTCATCTAAATAAAACAAAAGTGATTCTTGGCACTTGGAAGATAAACCAGCTTTCATTCTATACAACTGCCTTTGAACTCCTCATCAGCTGTTCATCCACCTATCCCACATTCCACTACATCACTGAAGTCCCCTTTGAACATCCCCAAATGCAAACAAAACAGGCTATATAAACATAAGCACATAATACTATATGAAGTGGTAAGGCAAGGAGTGAACAATTGTTACTCCCCTTTCCCCTCTTTTATATGCACATTTGAATGGGTTTGTTCTTTGCCTTGAAGGTATGGTAACCTATTTCAAAGAGGTCTGCGAGGCAGCAGCCAGTAAAATATCTCAGGAGTCACTGGTACATGGTGATGCATTTGTTATCATAAGCTGCAATAAGACAGACCAAAACCCGAAGCTGTGGTTACTCTAGTGCAGATGCCCCTTTGCTGGGAAAGCCGGATAGCCCAGCTGAAAAGTGATCACATAAATAACACAAAGACCATATTACCTGCTTGGTGTGTCACCTAAGCTATCACAGTATTAGCTCAAGTCTGACACAAGTAGGGCTCTGTAGTGGGGAGGTACTTCCTGAACCATTTCTGATTTGAAGATGTATCCTCTAAAATCTGCAGCAGGACAAGATGAACTGAAATTCTTAGTTAATTCCTAATAAAACCAATCAACAGACAAAGCTTAGGTCTGACACCTAGAACAAGCAGCTGTCACTTGCAGGATCCAGACTGGAATTGCCTCCTGGATGTTTCTGAAGTAATTGGTCCGTGGTCTTGTAGCAGAAGCAGCAGAACAGCACTTACCACTGCACATCAACTGCTTCAGTCCGCAAACAAGTACCTTAGCCCAAAGACTGCTTCCTTTGAAAGTGCAAGAGAATTAAGATCACTCTGAGTAGCTGTCATTTCTATCTGTTTTACCGGGACAGTGCCATCGTAAAACTGGCGCAGGAAAGCTTGCCAGAGCTTTTCAGAGCCCTATACACAGGCAGATGAAAGTCCTGTGATGCTTACTGGTGACACTATTAAAGAACACGTCCTGAAAACAGAGTGCACAGATTAAAGACAGAATTTCACTCTGCTTTCCAGTAGCTTATGTCATTTGAACATACCTCAACTTTGGCAACTGCACTACAGCAAAAATACCTACATCACTGTAGAGACTCCCTTACGGTCTGGATTCCCCTATTGTCCACAAGACAATAACTACAGGGTATTAACAAGTGAACATTTTTCAAGCATAAGAATTACGATCAGCACATTGGGCTCCCACGCCTTTGCTCTGTGAACAAGACGAAATGCCAGAGCTTGCAGGGACATCTCTCTTTACAATCACATACAATAAATGTTTATTTGTGCCTGTCAGGAAAGGAATTTCTAACATAAATATCTCTAAAGCGACAACTTTAAGCCCTGAGAAAACCATTCTAACACGTCTAATTAATTTGAGCTGCCTCCCCAGGTCCCTCTATTTTGCTCAATACAGACATCTAAGAACTTGAAATACAGGGAGGCTTTTGTCACAACAAAGAAGTTAAAAAAGTGTAACTGCCAAAATGCATTCTCACATACATCTGACAATTACCCTCCCTGCCAGCCTGCATCTTTCTCCAGATGACTGCTGCTATTCTGTTCCTCATCCCCAGGCAAGCTGATTGAAGCCTAGCTCAAACACAGCACATACACTGAGGTGTGTTAAATCTCCATTAAAAAACAAAAAACAAACAAAAAAACCTTGGAGTGTGGAGAGGAGATGAAAGACAAACAACATCAGCAAAATCATTACCTCTAAATTTGTTTTCAGGAATATCCAAGCTTAGAAAATAAGTTTCCTCTCAGTTGGGAATAAATAAAACTGTAGCTTAAGCATTTAAAACAGCAATATAAGCAGAACCCAAAATTAAATGATTTTTAACAGGAAAAAACACACCCAAACTTGGGTTTAATCATCAGTTCTGTTTGCAACTTTAATTTATTTGCAATACAGTGAGATCTTTACTATAAGAAAGCTTCCTACATACACCTGATCCCAAACAGACAAAAAACCCACAGGTCAGGAAATTGAGACTAGCTGTACGTGCTACTGGCCTGAACTTCTGAGCTGAAGTCTCACAGAAACTCACTTTGACTTTGGAGAGCATTTTTGAGCTTGCAGAGCACGCAATTTGCACAGCAGAAGTCTATTCTGCTGCAGAGTAATGCTACACAATTATTTATTCCTTAAGGTGAGTGTCATTCAACAACCATATATACTCTCTCATAATGAGAAATTAGTGACTGAAATAAATTGCCTTTGTATATTTGAAGTGACACCATACTGCGGATACCAAGCACGGTATGGAAGATCTATTCAGACCACAAGATCTCTTGTGCATACTAGAATCTGTATTTGCATTGCTAGTAAACAAATACAAGAGTGATTTTTTTAATCCTGTTGTTCCTGTTCAAACTTCTCTGCAAGTAAAGCACTGGAATTATTACTACAAGGCAACAGAAGCACAACAAAAACTGATTTTCATTTTGAGCACTGCCAGAAGACCACCCACAGCTTAACGACCTGCATGAGGAATCTCCCCATCCTCACATCCTCCTCTGGGGTTTACTACAACGGAGGGATCTATGAGTGAGAAGGAATGCTTTGGGTTGGCATGCAGAGGCTTCAGCATGCTCCAACCTTAGAGCGGTCAGAACTGCATTACAGAAATTATAAAAACAAGCATTTATCTGGATTTAAGCAAAGAAGAAAAATCATTAGCATCATTATTAAAAGCACAACTGCAAAAAAGAAGCACAGGAGGAGTCTGAGAGAACAGATTTCTTCAGCCTCAGCTCATCAGAAACCTCATAAATCAGTATTTCTGTCAGAAAAAAGCAAAAATATTTGAAGAATTCAAGTGTAACACGGGGCCTGTCTGCATGCAGGAAGCTCTGGAGCTCTTCAGCACTTGCTGGGCTCCAGTTCCGATAGCAGCCATCTCAGAAATCCTTCCGCCGCACACAGAATTGTACCACTCGCTGCTGCAAGATTATACCTGACTATACTGTCATTCTGCTCACAAGTTTTAAAGTGATGTTAGACACTATGGAAGTGCTACACCTGCGAGCTACTCACAGAAAAAACAAAACAAACAAGCAAAAAACAAAAGCCAAACCCCCGTTTGTGTTCCAGATGGTACCGCACACCTTCCAGGGGACACACAACTCTGCACATATCTTTTAAGATGAATTTAATCATCTTCTGTTCCCAGTCGGAACACAGAGTTGAAAGTTGTTTCAAGAAATGTACGTGGTCCAGCTTCTTCCATCCGGTGACTTCAGTTATACATGCACTGCTCCCTGCTACTGTGTTTAAAACAATATCCCTATACATGCTGCACTATGAAAGGAAAGATTTGTGAAACCACCTACATATGTAATAAAAGTTAAAGCAAAAAAAAAACAGGGCACATTCTTTACTTGTCTTATTAAAACAGTAATTTGAATTTTAATTATTACTGAAAGGCTTCACAGAAAAGGGCATCTTTTTTTTAAAAAAACTAAACTTAACATGTTGAAATATGTTATATTCTAGTTCTAACAACCTGTAAACACCTTCTCTTGCATAGGAAGCAATTTAACTTAGAAGAGAAGAGCTGAGAAATTGTAAAGGTTGTTGGGCAACATGTAAACTGACTCCTTTTATACCACTCCTACACACAAAGAAAAAAACAAAACGCACCTCAAAATAACCCTTACCTAATGAAAGGTAGATCTTACAATTAAGTTGCAACACAGATAGGAACCATTACAGTTAGCTATACTAACAATTACCCTTGTGGAACACATTCTGTAATATTTAACTCATGTTCTGTAAAATACAAGGCAAAATGATAATGCCCTGAATATCAAGCCACTACATGACTCGCCCCTCCCCAGCCTTCACTTGTCAAGTGAAAGTAGTAGGCCGATGGGAAAAAAAGGTCCACAAATAAGCTTTTTTAGGTAGGTACCAAATAAAAGTTGTACAAAGCATACTGCAAATTATTACAGAGAAGATACCTGGAAAGACAGACAGAACACACTCCCTGTATTAGGTTATCACAGAACACATCTGGAAGCAAGTTTCCAGACAGTGTATTTTTTCAGTATGCCATTACTGCTAATTTTCAGTCATGTTTTTTACCTCCTGTAAAAAACAAACCATTTCATTATCATCACCTATTTGCTTTTACATTCCCATCTGCAATACCTACTCATCAGCTGTTATACCATCAACAATGAAATTACTGCCTATCATACTGGCCACTACTATTGCAGCATTCACTTGTTACTCCTACCCTTTCTTCACCTGTCAATACAGCTTTCATGTTTCATCCACTTGAACAGTATGATCCTTTAAGCAAAGACTGCAGAGCACCTAGATCAATATATTCCTGACAAAGATCCCATGAGTAGTATGGCTGGAAACAGCACATGGTCCAGACTGCTGTATTTAAAGCACCATGTTATGTTACACTTTGCTTATCAGACACAAATTTGTATAGCTAGTTACGGTATTCTAAGTACTTGAATTGTAAACTCTTTGTTCATAAGACATCTAAGGTTTAAGGTAGCTGCACTGTTTCGTTGAGAATCTTAATTCTGTCTCAAGACCGTGCTGTCCATCAGAAAAAATAACTCTTTGTGCTAGCTAAGCCTGAGCCTCAGGTAACCATAGTCTGCAAAACACTGTTGGTTGTATGCCAAAAAACAATTATTATTAGCTAATTACCAGGAGCAAACTTAAATGGACTCCTCCTTACCAGCTTCTATCAATATTCCTAGAAGGAAAATAAGAAACCAAGAATTTTTCTGTTTGGATCTGATTCAAATAAAGGAAGAAAGAACTTTTTCAGATACTTTGCATTTCAGCCCAGAAGAAAATGCCACACAACTTTTCACAAGTGACAAAAGAGGCTAGTCCCACACCTCTTAATGTGTATTTGGTGCAGTAATGAAGACATGACAGAGCTTAAGCATCAGCTCTCACCCTAAACATTATCCAGATCTACAACATCCTTGTTGCAATGCGGGCAGTTTCTAAACCCTTACATCGTCCCTGGAAAATAAGCAACTACAGCAAAAGTGCCTAGGAAAAACCATCTGTTCAAGACTAAGGCCTTCTACGCACTATCCCTCAGAAGTCCAGTACTAATGTCTTTTAACAACCTACTTCAGACAAATATTTTCAAGTCACAACAGATTTTTTCACATTACCCATTTATGAAAGACACTTAGGCACTGTCTCAGCTGGGTATCTAAGACCTTCTGTATGGTTTTAATAAAAGTTTGCCTGCTAGCACAGTAAGGAAGCATGTAGGCCAATGATTGCTTGGAATATTTTGACACCACCCCCCTCTTTTTTTTTTAGAATAAATTAGCAGCTTGCGGATTTTTGAATAATCTGAACATGATACCAATTATTTCCTACAAATGATGCTGAAATCATCCACTGTTTTCCATTACGATTCAGCAAGAGGCATAGCAAAGCAAGTCCCAAAAGGTTGTCTCAAACAATGAAGACTACAGTAATAAGCAGGTCCTTTACTTCCAGCACTTAAGAAATTATCTCAAAGTACAGCTGATCAGGAAGAAGTGGGGCTAATAAAAAGCCTCCTTTTTCTGACTCAAGATTCCCAGTTACATTTGAGTCCTGAAACAAGTATAGCTATCTAAAACCTAGGAGGAAGGAAAAGGAGGAAAAAAAACACAAACTAGCTTTTGCATATTTTTATTACTAAATATGAAATACTGAAACTTTTATGTCTACTAAGCAGCTTGTCTGGCTAAATGCCCCCTACTTTTATTTAAATGGTTTTTGCAATATAACCTATATGCCTGCAAATCCAAGTTTCTTTGAGTTCACATTGCTGCAATTTCCCATACACCTCCGTGGGCGAGCAGCAAATTCATTAAGAAACAGACCATACGCCTCGACGCTCCCAGGCTGCTTTATATTAGTTTAAATCTGAGAGTGAATATGTAAACTGCCTGTGATCCCAATCCCTTATCTTAGCCATCTGGCTATCCTTTCTCCTCATTTCTGACCCCCTCGTTCTACTTCTACATTTCTGCATAGGATTTCACAATGACTGCAGATCAAGAAGAAATGAAAGAGGCCACAAAGAGATCATCATCCAGGGGGTTCAGCAAAGTCAAAAAATGTCAGATCTTTCCAAGATACTAACTTTCTTTAGTATTATTTATGTAACAACAGCAGCTTAAAAAAAAAAATCTTTTCTAAGCTTCCAGTGAATTTCAGAAATAGTCATTAAAAACTGGCCAGATTATCCCACAAAAAAAAATACTGAATTTAGCAACCCTCTAACCATTGGAAGCTGTAAGCAGTTTGACCCATCACTCCTGAACTCTACCAAGATAAACAGAAGAGTAGGTGTGCACAGAGGTAATTTATAATACACATCTGCTAGTTCAACACTCTGGAAATCAGAACATTCTATACCTTAACAGAACTTCAAAGTAAGGCAATCACTTTTCAAGATAATTTGCAATAGAAAGTGCTTAGATGGGGGAAAAAAACTGGTTCAGATAGACGGGTTCCACCCAACCTTCGTTACTTCCAGAGAACCTTTTCTATAAACTCTTTGAAATGCTCAGATTTATTTTCTCTAATTCCATCACCCTACCTCTAAGAGTTATGAACAAAGCCAAGAGTGGACAGCTGCTTTTATAAGGCTTCCATCTCAATCTACCAGATAAAAGTGGATTTTTTTTTTTTTTTGAAGTTGATTTTTCATTATGACAAGGCTGTGTCCACAGTCCTAACTTTGGGAGATCTACTCAGGGACAGTATTGGTCGAAACTGTTAAGCTGACTCAGTAACCAGCAGTAACCAGTATCAATTTCGTGGGGTGCAGTCTGTGGTTAGGAGATACTTTGTAGCAACCAGGGACATAATTGTTTGACAGTTAAGGCATTTTCTAAATTAAAAAAAATTGAAAGAATTGATATTTGGAAAAAGTGAAAGGTTCCCAAAAGAATAATGGCCTGAAACATTCAGAAAAAGAGCTTTCTGCCACTGTTGCAGGAAAAAAAAAAGCATAAATTATTAAAAAAGAAATAATGAAAAGATTTTCCCCAGCTCTGACTTTCAACCAACACAGCTTTTATAACATTAGTCAAAAAAGTCACAGAGTAAGCCGAAGACAAATTTCCTTCTAAAGCAATTCTGCAGATCATAGTTTTACACTTCAGTAAAGCAATTCTAATAGGATTTGACATTTTGGATGTCTCTGCTTTGTATACTTACAGAAAGATCAGAAGATGTTGTATACCACAAGTTTGTGGTTATTTTAAGCATAGTTTTACTGAAAACCAGCTTGGCAACAATTGTCTGGGAAAACAGAACAACACCATAGTCTCCTGTGCATTAATAATCAAATAGCAAGGCAAGTTACTCTCAAATATTACAGATGGAGCTGTTTCAATATTGCATGACATTTCAATTGTTAGTCCATTTATATTCACTTAAATCTGCCAAACTTCAACTGCAGTAGGCTAAAGCTTTCCATTGCAGTCACCTGCCTCAGGCTGAAACTTTCTGCAATGTTTCAACTAAAATTACTTCAACCCTTTTCAAGGTAAGAAGAACTTAAAACATTTCATCTAAGGAGGAAAAAGATATTTCCTACAGGCATTCATTAATATCTTGTCACACATTTTTTGGAACTTAAAAATAATTTAGTGACTATTTCGGAGCTGGGACTGTGTCTTTTGCTATCTCCATGAACACCTTCCCAGGTCTGGCCAAGTTATAAACATCTGGGAGACCAGCCTCCCCAAACCTGAGGTCATCACATCAGTTGATACAACAGGCTTTCCTCACTGATCACACACTATCTGCATCTTTGAAGACTGCATTAAACTGGATCACGTATGAATCATGGTGACAAAGAGGGAACAGGTCCTTCTGTGCACACAGTTGTCAATGCTGCTCTAGCATTAGGGACCAGAGCGCAGGACTGCATGCTTGGCCCTGAAGTGCAGAAGGAAAGAATACATTGGGAATATAAAACATGAAGAGGATAAAAAACGAGGCTGGTGAAAACAGTGCAAAAATCACAACCTTTTTCCCTTCCCGACTTCTAGTAAAGTATAATCAGAAAAAGAAAACAAGGCCTGGGAGACTGAAAAAGAGAGTAGAAGGGGAAATCCAAAGGCAAGAACACAGGAAAAAGGGTGAACCTAGTGAGATACTGCCATCACATAACTTTTACCTCTTACCTGAAACTGAACTCAGTGTCAGGTTCTTGACATCTATCAATCAAATATATATAAAAATACTGGCAAAGACCTACACTCCCATGTTAACACTGATGGGTGTATGCCATTAGATAGAAAATTGAGCAACCAACCCTGCTGATGAACCAAACTGGGTAAGTCAATACATCCTCCTGTAAACAGATTTAAAGTAAAAATATCATTATGAAACAACTTCTAATACTGCACAACAATCCTTTATCTTAAAGAAGATAAGGAAGTTCTGATATAGCATGCTGGTGGCAGCCTGTACTATATTTACTCGTAAGTATATAAAATACAGTACAGCATGTAATTACGTCATCAGTAACTATTGGTACTAAAACTCCAAACATACAGGAGGTGACCTTCAAGAGGTCATGCACACTTGTGAAAGACAGATGCAAATGCGCGATTTATAACTGAATACAAATCAAAGTTTCTGTGCATGTGATGGGAAGACATCATAAAATTGGGAGAATAACTCTGGCTGCAGCTGAAATAAATCAGTAACCTGACTGTCACCAGAAATCTGCTGGAACACATGCATGCATAGTTACTCCTTCAATTAGTTCTGTAAAGACAGCACACAACAGTTGTAGTAATAAATTTCTGCTACTCTGGAACATCATTATCACTTAAGAAAAAAGTTTCCTTTTAAGTTTAAAAGAGGTGCTGATGTACCTTACTAAATTCCTAGGAGAAGTGTATGCCTTCATCCCTATACTTCAGAAATAAATTACTTCCTACAGCTGGTTGAAGAAATTGTTGACTCTTGCCACTCTGAGCAGGTATATGGATGAAAATCATGAAATTTTTTCCCTTCACCATTTCTGTAATACGGAAACTGCAGAAAAATGCAGAATGACATGATAACAGACACTACTTATGCAGCTGCAAGAAAAAGAAGGTACTCACATCTTAAACAGATTAACTTTTAAGCTCAAAAGCACATTTATATGCCCAATTAACTTGACAAATGAAAGCCCCATGCTACTTGTGTCCCAGAAGGAAAAGCAAAGTCTGCAGCATAATACTCCTCTTGCCCTTGAGCAATCCTCAAACTACTGCTTAAAATTAGTTATCTGTTTTTAAAATCTTATGATGAAAAAAGTCTATAGCCAATCTGACTCTAGTCGCTGCACTTCCAGACTACTTACCAAACACTAGCAGCATTTATAAAACACAGGTCAGAAGGAACTTTGCAGGAAAATCATTTTATTTCAAGTTTTGTATGATCAATACACAATATAAAATAGCACTTGTATTCTTCTCTACCCATCTCCTTTCCCATCAGTAAGTTACTTCAGAATAGATACTATTTTGAGACCAGTAAATTTTTTTTCCAGATACCATCACAACATAGGAATCAAACTGTACCTCCAAGTTATGTAGTCAGCAGCAGATTTTTATAGAAAAATTATCTTGCAAAATTTGAATCATGGTTACTGAATTAGAACAGAAAATCCTACTCTCCCTGCTACCATTTAAATGTTTTGCAATTTATCCGGTATGAGAAAGCTTATGAGTTCAAACAAACTATGCTACAGAGATATAATCCAAAACTAAAGATTGATGAGTGTGGGTTATGCTCTTCACAGAGAATATTTGTAACTTTCATGCCATTTATTCACATGTCTCTAGGCAATGTTTTATCACCCAGAAATACTTTACAGGAATCAGCACAAATGATAACCAGAAGTTACGAGAGCTTCTAGTGCTTCTGCTGAAGTCACAGAAATGAACGACCCTGTTGTAACTGACATGCGGCAAGGGAGAAGAGCTGACACTACTCCAGGAATGTTAATTCTGAATTTCTTTGTTTTCTTACAATTAAGATTTCAGAACTCTAATTCATTGCATCAGCAAGCATTCCTCTATAGGTCTAAGGGATCAGAAACGTCATTCAACCCTGGAAGCAAAGGTACCTCCCTAAGCCAATGATCTTAACAGTACCCAGAAATTTGTTAAGAATACATAAGGCAACCCTAAAGTCTATTCTAATTCAATGGAGTCTTAGACTTTAACTGGAGCATTGGGTTTCATGAAAACTAGAATACGTCATATGTATTAAAATAATCTGCAAATAACAGGCATGAGCACAGAATCACCTAGGTTGGAAAAGACCCCTGAGATCATCGAGTCCAACCTATGACCTAACACCACCTTGTCAACCAGACTATGGCGCTAAGTGCCACATCCAGTCTTTTCTTAAACACCTCCAGGGACGGTGACTCAACCACCTCCCTGGGCAGCCCACTCCAATGCCTAATCACCCTTTCTGTGAAGAACTTCTTCCTAATGTCCAACCTAAACCTCCCCTAGCGCAGCTTAAGACTCTGTCCTCTTGTCCTATTGCTAGCTGCCTGGGAGAAGAGACCGATCCCCACCTGGCTACAACCTCCTTTCAGTTGGTTGTAGAGAGTGATAAGGTCTCCCCTGAGCCTCCTCTTCTCCAGGCTAAATAACCCCAGCTCCCTTAGCTGTGCCTCATAGGACTTGTGCTCCAGACCCTTCACCAGACTCATTGCCCTTCTCTGGACACGCTCCAGCACCTCAACATCCTTCCTAAATTGAGGGGCCCAGAACTGGACACAGTACTCGAGCTGCAGCCTAACCAGTGCCAAGTACAGGGGAATAATCACCACCCTAGTCCTGCTGGCCACACCATTCCTGATACAGGCTAGGATGCTATGGGCCTTCTTGGCCAGCTGGGTACACTGCTGGCTCATTGTTCAGCCTGTTGTCAATTAGTACCCCTAGGTCCCTTTCTGCCTCACCACTGTCCAGCCACTGTCTCTCCAACGCTACATGGGGTTGTTGTAGCCAAAGCACAGGACCTGGCACTTGGTCTTGTTGAATCACATACCGCTGGATTCGGCCCATCTATCTAGCTTGTCCAGGTCCCTCTGCAGAGCCCTCCTGCCCTCCAGTAGATTGACACTCCCTCCCAACTTGGTGTCATCTGCAAATCTGCTAACGGTAGATTCGATCCCCTCATCCAGATCATCAATAAAGATATTAAACAGGACTGGGCCCAACACTGATCCCTGGGGGACACCACAAGTGACTGGCCGCCAACTGGATGCAACACCATTCACCATTACTCCCTGGGCCCGGCCATCCAGCCAGTTCTTAACCCAGCGAAGAGTGCCCCTGTCCAAGCCGTGGGCTGCCAGCTTTTCCAGGTGTATGCTATGGTAGACTGTGTCAAAGGCTTTGCTGAAGTCCAGGTAGACTACATTCACAGCCTTCCCCTCATCCACCAGGCAGGTCATCTGGTCATAAAAGGAGATCAGGTTGGTCAGGCAGGACCTGCCCCTCCTAAATCCATACTGGCTGGGTCTTATCCCCCGGCCATCCTGTAGGCACACTCAAGATGATCTGTTCTATAACCTTGCCGGGCACCGAGGTCAGACTGAAAGGCCTGTAGTTCCCTGGATCCTCCTTCTGGCCCTTCTTATGGATAGGCACCATACTGGCCAACTTCCAGTCATCTGGGACCTCCCTGGTTAGCCAGGACTGATCATAAATGATGGACAGTGACTTGGCAAGTTCTTCTATCTGCTCCCTCACCACCCTAGGATGAATCCCATCTGGTCCCGTAGACTTGTGAGCATCTAAGTGGCTCAGCAGGTCACTAACTACTTCCTCCTGGATTACAGGGGGGCTATTCTGCTCCCTGTCCCTGTCTACTAGCTCAAGAGGTCAGTTGTCCTGAGGACAACCTGTCTTACTGTTAAAAATTGAGGCAAAGAAGGTGTTAAGTACCTCAGCCTTTTCCTCATCTTTGGTAACTATATTCCCCCCTGCATCCAATAAAGAATGGAGGTTTTCCGTACCCCTCCTTTTGCTATTAATCTGGCCACTTCAGTAAAGGATAACAACAAGTGTTTTGCAAATACATTAAGTTCTAACTGAGCTTTCGCCTTTCTAATTTTCTTTCCGCATGACCTAACGACATCCTTAAACACTTCCTGAGTTGCCTGCCCCGTTTTCCAAAGGTGATACACCCTCTTTTTTTCCTTAGTTCCTGCAACACCTCCCTGCCCAGCCAGGCCAGTCGTCTTCCCTGCCAGCTCATCTTACAGCACATAGGGACAGACTGCTGCTCCTGCGCCTTCAAGATTTCTTTCTTGAAGTATGTCCATCCTTCCTGGACCCCTTCATTTTTAAGGGCTGTTTCCCAAGGTACTCTCTGAATCAGCATCCTGAATAGGCTGAAGTCTGCCCTCCGGAAGTCCAGGTCTTGTTGGTGCCCCTCCTTGTTTCGCCAAGTATTGAAAACTCTACGATCTCATGGTCACTGTACCCTAGACGGCCTCCGGACCAACACATCTCCTAATAGCCCTTCTCTGTTTGTAAGCAGCAAGTCTAGTGGGGCCTCACCCCTGGCAGGCTTTCTTACCAGCTGCGACAAGAAGCTATCCTGCATACACTCCAAGAACCTCCTAAACTGCCTCTTCTCTGCTGTGTTGAGTTTCCAACATGCATCTGACTAGTTACAGTCTCCCACAAGAACAAGGGCTGGAGATCTTGAAACATCCGCCAGCTCCTTATAGAGTAATTCATCCACCTCTTCATCCTGGCTGGGTGGTCTATAACAGACTCCCACGAGAACATCAGCCTCACTGGCCTTCCCCCCAATTCTTACCCATAGGCACTCCACCTTATTGTCACTAACCTCAAGTTCTATAGTCAAGAGACTACCTAATGTACAGAGCCACCCCACCACCTCTCCTACCTCGCCCATCTCTTCTGAAGAGCATGTAGCCGTAGCCATCCATTGCAGCACTCGAGTCTTGCGAGTCATCCCACCACACTTCTGTCATGTCAACTACATCATAGCTTTCCTGCCACACAATGGTTTCTAGCTCCTCTTGTTTGTTGCCCATGCCACATGCATTAGCATACATGCACTTCAGCTGGGCTGCTGATTTTACCCCTAACTCTGACTTACCACCCCTAGGCTCATCTCTGGAGAGCCTGGTTTCATCCCCATCTTCCTTCAAATCTAGTTTAAAGCTTTCTCAATCAGCCCTGCCAATTCATGGGCTAGAATCCTTTTGCCCTTTCTGGACAGATGAAGTCCATCTGACTCTAGCAGGCCTGGTGCTGTAAAAATTGCCCCATGACCAAGAAAATCAAAATTCCACTGATGGCACCAGTCCTTAAGCTACTTATTGGTAACAATGGTTTTCCTGTTCTTTTCATCATTCATCCCTGCTACTGAAGGAATTGAGTAGAATACCACCTGTGCTCCTGACCCATGAACCAATCAAACCAGAGCCCTGAAGTCCTTTTTAATTGCCCTGGTACCCCTCTTATCAACCTCATCACTGCCAGCCTGGACAACTGGCAGTGGGTAATAATTGAAAATAATTATAATAATTGAAACAGGCCTCTCAATCATATAATGCAATATATCCTTGAAACTCACCATGATTAAAAATTTAAATTGAAAAAAATAAACTCCCTACTTATGCAATCCTTTTAAAAAAAGGGTGCTAAGAGGAGGACACATTTTCCCAACAAGGATTCAGTGCAGGCTATAATCTATTACCATTCACCTGCAAACCACCAGTTACAGTAAGTCCCAGGCCAGGTCAGATGAACAGCTGACAGCCTACAGAAATGAAATTAATAGACTTGGAGGCTTTAAAAGAACAAAGTATCCATGACAAACATACCACCTATGTTAGACCCTGTGACATCTCTTTCAGAGGTATAGGAACTTCACTCTCTAGAAACAGGGTAAGAAATCCTTTAATGCCTACTTCTGTATTTGCTCTATAGCCATAAAGATGACTTCAGCCTCTAGGGCCAGAAAGACAGCTGGTATGTACCACTACTATGTTTTGGGTTTTTTTTTTTTGGGGGTGGTGGTGGTTTTTTTTGTGGGGTTTTTTTTTTTTTNTTTTTTTTTTTTTTTACAAAAACTGTAAATTAACAGTACTTCTTAAAGTATCTTACAGGTGGGAAATAGCCAAGATATAATCAATAAATACCGAAATGAAAACATGCTCTGCAAGGATTGCATTCAACAAGACTGGAAAGCCCTCCTATCTGACAATAAATGCTTCAAAAAAAAAAAAA
>VXAL01009642.1:74135-90143 GCA_013399475.1 Chauna torquata | reverse complement strand
CCCCGCCGCCGGCACGGGGCCGCCCGCAGCCTCCGCCCCGCCGGGAAGGAGCTTCGGCAGGCGGATGGGCCAGGGCTTTAGCTCCCGCCGCTCCTCACCAGCCGGCTCCAACCCTCGGCCCGGGCTCCGGAGGGATGTGGGGGGCAGGAGAGGCCGGTGCCCAGCGGGGAGAGGGCTCGGACCCACCGGTGGGCTCGAGCAGGGCAAAGCAGAGCTGCCGCCAGGAACGGTGGCAACCCAGGGCGGGGGCCGGGCAGGCCCTGCCGCCCGCCAGAGCAGAGAGGGACCCGCCGCCGCCGCCCCTCGTTACCGCTGTCCGCCTCCTCCCGTCCACGTGAGCCCGCCACGGCAGCCGCCATCTTCCCCATGCTGCGTCCCCCTAGCGCCTTCCCGCGACCCCCGCGCCGCGAAGCTGCGTTCCGCCTTCAAGCGTTCCGGGCAAGCGAGTGGCGGAAAATTCCGGGGCGGGGCGGGGCGGGGCCAGGGCCTGCTGGCGCATGCGTGGGCTCCGACACCGCTGGGGGGTTTTGCCGTGGGGTGTGCGTATTTTTTTTTTCTTCTTGCAATGAGCATGAGACTGAAGAATAAATAAAGCTGAGACTAAGTTACACCGTTGCGATTCGTTCGTTGTGCTGCTAAGACTCTTTTCCAGTTGAGTTGTAGCTCCTAGGCCAGACGTCCAGGCTGGTCAGTGTGAGGGAGAGGTGGCCTTCAACCCTCGGTTCCCCCCCGTGGCCCTGTTGGGCCCAGCTTCCTCAGGGCAGCCCAGTCCCAGCAGGCCTTGTGGACTGGGTTGATCCCAAGCTGCAAAAACTGCTGTTTTTAAAGCTTTGTGCTCAGTGGCTTGTAAAATAAAGTGAAATCAGTGCTTCCAGGAGCTCAGCTCTGGTATTTGCAGCCATAGAAAATGAATGTTTTGTTCTGGGGTTTCTCTTTCCAGAAGCGTGCTCTGCCAGCCATGTTGTCTGCCCGGTGTTGGTCTTGTTGTCAGACTAGAACATCTGGGCGACTCTTGAAATCCAGATGGTGATCGTTACGTTTAAACAAAACTGGCAAAGGACCTTTCTTTCCCCTATGAGCAACCACCAGTCAGCCAGCATTAATTGCTCTCTTTCTTGCTACAAAATGGCATTTCTTGCATCAGAAAAGCATTACACTCTTCGTTTTGGTGGTGGAAGCTGGACCACAGCCCAGCCTTAGGTGGGCAGTGGGAGATGTTGTTCAGGACGGCAAATTCACCGTCTTTATTCTGAAATCAAACCGCACCTTACTGACGTTTCCATGTGGACACCCATCTTCTTGCTTCCAGGTGGAGGGAACTTCCCACCATGAAGTGGAAAGCCATGAGAGCTGGGTAGCGTGTCCTGCTTGGGCTGTCCAAAAAATGATTGTCTTTTGTCACTCTTCAGGTACAGAAAGCTGTTTTGAGGCAGTGCTGATGTGGAGGCATAGGGAAGACAGATGGGAGCCAGGACTGCAGGGCTGTCGTGGCATCAGAGAGATCTGGCTGGGTTTCTCCTCTCCCTCAGGTCTGGGGAGGTCTATGGGTCTCAGATGGTGGTCTCTGCATGTGCTGTTCCACCTTTGGAAGCTATGGTGAAGATAGCAATGGTAAAACTAAGTTCACGTTTTATTTGCTGTGGATTGAAGAGTGGCAGGACGAATTTGATATCCAATCTTCAAATTACTGGTGTCCCTAAGAAAACTTATCTGTACTTTCAAACATTTCTTCAAATCCCAAACAGCAAACAGTTTTTATCCTAGGGGAGAACAAAAAACTGAAAATATCCTGTGTTTACTTTTTACTCAGTCAAAATAAAAAGACAAATTGAACATTTACTGCAGCCTTTTAAAGATTTACCATTTTCTCACTCATGCTTCCACATACAATTTTGAATACAATTTTTCTAATCTAGCCATGTCCTTTGAGGATACTCATGGGAGACCACTCTCAGTCTTTAAGGTTACTCTGCACTAGATGATATCAGTGGGAATGATGGGCTCAAAACTCCCAAGACACAAAAGGGAACATGGGCCCCAGATAGGTGGATTTCATGGACTTTTGATGAACAGCTCCACTTTTCTTTGGTGTGTCCAAAATAACATGTTCCACTGTGGGTGTCCTCTGAAATGCTCTGTGTTTAGAAATGTTTTCCATGTTAACTTCCACATGAGAATTACTGTACCCACCCAAACTGCACTGATCTAATACTTCGTGTGAACATTTTGAGTCCTAGATGACTGTCCTTTGCACTCTCTTACAAATTTTACAGAATAAGAGTTTGAGATGACAAATTTTTGCAAACTTCTGTTCAGTTGATATACTGAAATCTGCTCCTCGTAATGGTAATGTTTATTTTTAGCACTGGATGTTCAGAAGAGCAAACTATCCACTATATGTAGGAAAAAAAATCCCTCTTACTTTAAGTCGGAGAATTTCTTGTCTTAGTAACACTAAGTTTCTGTCTCTTCACAACAAGTAAATGGACTCAGAGATTTTAAGGCCAAATTGTAATACTACCGATCATCCGGTTACTCAATTTGATGCATCTGTAGGAAGTTCCTCATGAAAAAATCATCAGTTAGAAAACCAGAACTGTAAAAGAAGCAAATCTTTTTAGGTAACTTGCTTAAGAGCACTCCAAACTAAACAAATGAAAGTTTGTTACCAAGAATTGCTGTTATTATAAGAATTAGATATACTGGTATACACAAGCTGCAGGATTCCTTGGAGCACTAAAGGTGCAGTACAAATACCTTAGACATTTAAAAATATATCTATAGATATGAGTATTGCTAGTAATGTATCTAAGAGGATTTACCCAAAACCCTTGCTTTCTTAGGTCATAATCATTAAGCATGATCATGTGGATGAAACACTGCATTCCTCTGTACCTTCAGTGACTCTTTAGATAGGATGTATACATAAATATGTATTAAAACAAAGGGATGTGTCTCATATTTTAAATGAGATGCAAGGCAGTGCGATAACTGTATGTCAATGATTTCAGACTGGTGATTTGAGTTTAAGATGACTTTGTTTTTTAAAGCTCAGTTATCATATCGTGGTGCCTTAGAAAAAAAAATACCTAAGGGAGAAAAATGTTGCAGGTAAAGTATTCTTCAGTATTTTACAGGTTTTAAAATCTTTAAAATGCTATTTAATTTCTTCACCCTGTATTTTTGTAAATAAATATTTCATTTGTTGTTGCTACCCTACATAGTCATTGATCTGTGTCTTTGTACTTCTCTCATTCCTTGTATTTTTTCCTAATAATGTGGGTGGCAGCCAAGACAGAAAATTTCTTTTGCTACCTCAGTATCAGGTGGAAAAACTAGAAGTTGGAGAGAGGTCAGGAAAAGAGTGGCAGAAATTATTATATGGCTGAGGAAACTGATTTGCAAGGAAGGATTGAAAAGGCTAAATATGTACATCATGGTTAAGTGCCTGCGAAGTGCGAACAGTATTGGACATACTGCTTCTATCATAAGTCGTGCAGAGCAGAGCGATGTGGAAAGATTTTTAGTCTAATTCATTGTTAAAAACAAAAAGAAATCCTATGCTGAAAAATGTGGGCCTCTGCTGTGATCTGCAGATGAAAAAGAAAACCATAAACATTCCCAAAGTCTATAATGAAGAGGCACAAGCTTTACAGGAGACATACTTCCTAATGCTTTACACTTTAGGGCTCAAAACTAGGGTGTCTGCAATAGTAAGCACTAACAGTCTTGTCAGGTCTGCTATGTGATGATAAAGACACCATTTGCTTGGCATGATTCATGTCTGAATCATGTAGTATCAGAAGGGACACTGCTAGGAGAAGAGCATTAAACTATACAAAAAGCTCTTCAAGTATGGCAATTAGTCCTCATTTCCTAGTACACACACCTTATTGAACGTGTCTTACTCTTGGTAGCATATTTGTCTTGGAAGTATGTCAAAATCTTTAGATTAAGTCTCGTAATGGGTTCCAATAAATGACAGGTCTGAACCTTCTTTGCTCAGACTGAGTTAACAAGTCATGTGTTTGATAGCATACTTCTCTCCACAGGCATTATCCAGAACCATTTGTCAGCAAATTCATTGCCAAACCTCATTTCAAATGACTGTCTTTGTCTCCCATCACACTGACCTGAATGCTTTTCTGGATTGAAATTGTGGTCTGAGGGACAATGGAGATACAACCAGCCTACAAAATCTTTCCAGTCCAGACAAAGCAGCATTTACCTCCCTGTTTATCATTGTCAGCAGCATCTGAAGAACAGCTGAGGCACAAGCTGGCATTCTGCGTATGCAAGTCCATAGTAAAACCACGGATAATGAGACAGAGCATGAAACTTTGATCTGGGTATGCAGTAGAGCCAACATCTGAAAAAAAAAAAAAAAAAAAAAACACTGTAAAAAAGGTGGCACGGGGATATGCAATCCTAACAACATTTTCTGAGGTTTTAAATGTGTTTTGTTGTGTGTTGTTGTTGTTGTTGCGTAAAGTTTAAATATCAGCAATACTAGGATAAGCCCAATTGAAGTGATTACTCTCAGTGATGGATCACACCTTAGGCAGCCTGTGTGGGAGAGGACCACATATGCAATATAGTCACGGCAAAGTGTTTTGCTCTGGGGTTGTCCTACAGAAGCCTGTATTATCTGCAGTTTCTCAATCTCCAAAATCTTCATGATCTGATTATAGACTACATTACTGTATTTCAGCCAAGAGATAGAGAAGTGTACATCACATCATACAGAAAGGCAGGAATGGAGAACTCTTCTTTTGCCCTTCATAGGTGGAAGAGACAGCCAAAGTAAAACTTTTCACCTCTGAGTCAGAAAATAACCAACTCAGAAACAGAGCTGGAGACTAAATCATTATCTGCTTGGATGTGACAGGATTTTCATGAAGAGTGAGTCCTGACAGGGCTAAGAAATTAGGAAATAATTTTCTTTCATGAAGAATAGGACTGGTTTCTGGGCCACAGATGTGATCTGACAAAAATTCCCATATACTTCAAAAGAGTTGTGAGAGTTATGTAAAAATATGAGGGACTTTCAGAGATTGCTATTTCTCTGTTTTGGTGCCTGTCTAATGCTTTGCTTTGATGTTGTTCCCTGTGGAGCTGCTGAGCCAGCTTGAGAGCTTTGCTGAGCAGTTTGGTGAAGCTCTTGGAAAGCGATGAACCAGCGCCAACGGTTCCAGAAAAAGCTCTTGTGGCCATAATTCCTGTTCTGTGCAGGAACTTCAGTACATGACTCATGCCTAGGAACTCAGTATTTTTTTATTATTTTTGGTAAGTAACAAAATAATACCATAGGCCCACCAGCACTTCTCTGCATACATTTCTACTGTTTCCAGACTCTAATTTGCAGCCCTAATGACAGTCAAAAAGTGATTTGAGGAAGGGAAAAGGTAAAGGTGTGAAGTCAAAGTTCAATGCACAGTTCAGTAATGAATTAACTGATTTTCTCAGACTCCCCAGAAAACCTATGCTCCACAGAGCATAACTCAGAAATGTAGAAAGACACTCTGTATTTTTTTCTTTCGGGCAAATATATGGACTTCCTCTCTAAACATACAACATGTGTAGTATCCATGGCCCTGCTGTAGTGCGGGAGCAGTCAACAAGAAGGATGCTCTTCACTTCATATTGATTCAAAGTTGTGGAACTAAATGGAGACACCTGCTGCCTCCAGAGGCCTATGGATCAAGATCTTCATGTTTAACTTTCAATAGAATAGACAATAAAAAATAATAACGTAATCATTTCTAAAGAACCATGTAACCCCTTGTTTCTGTGCTAGGAATTGGTATTGGCATCCATGAGAACTGAGCACTGCCACATTCCGCATAGGTTTCTGTGGCATTGTCCTCAACTTTCCATGAATTGAGGCCTTATCCAAACTGAACAGTTTGGTGTTCCTAATCTGTCCTGCTGTGTTTTCTTTTCTGGCTTTCCTCTACAGCTGCTACCACTCTCCTTCTGTTTGCTTTGTGAGCAAATTGCCCATAATCACACATCCCCAGAACAACTGCCCTTTGGGTTCCAATGGAGGCTGAATCCCAAGTCAATGTAATAAAGTTTAAAATCTTTGCTGCTTTCATAGGTGATATTCACAACCTGTTTGCAATAACACCAGATAGAAGATGAGCATGATAAAGCTCTCAGTGCCCTAGGATTTAAACATGTTTATTCTCATTTCCATTTCTTTGGCTTAGCCGATGCCATGTTTCCCCCCACTCTTCAGGGCATTTGCAGATGAAAAGTAAATCACAGAAGACTGTTCTGTAATATAATAACCACTGTTCGAATCTCGTATTCAATAAAACTCATTTAAACTGATATTAAATAAGTGATAATAAAATACTATATGATCTTTTGCAAGTGTTTTGCCTCATGAAGGTTCTAGTCCAGTTTCCAGCAAGGTCAGGTGGAAACTTCCTATTTCTGTCAGTGGGTGTTCATTTGGACCCTGAGCCTCACAGCTACACAGCAAAGTAAATTTTAATCTTTTGGGAGGGAGAAGAAGAGACACAGAGGGGTAAATACAACGTTTTTAAACATTTATGCCTGTATTTGGGAACATAAATGTGTATTTTGCAACTTAGGTAAATACTTTTACAACTGTTATCTTCCTAAGCAATGAAAACCATAGAAAAGCCAAGGACATGAGGAACTCTCCTGCACACAGAAAAGTGTTTTAGTACTGGAAATCATGGCCTGAAAAATGATGCTTAACAAAAACAGTGAAATCTTTCCCATTAAATGTGACAGGTCATCACATTGCAGATGCCTGGAATAATGCTGGGTAATCTAAAATTTCTGTTTTCCTAAACTTTCAGTGCTTGAGTTTGCAACTATCATTATTTGACACAATTTATTTTATTTGTAGTTATTGATTATTGTGTATTAGCTTTCAACCAAAACCATGGTGCCATTTGAAATACAACTCCCTGGGTTAAGAAATATGTAAGTGTATTTGTCATGTTGATGAGTAATTATTATTTTATCCTACATCAATATATGAAAATGAGAGAGAGTTAAAAGGACTCAAATATACCTGGTAGCTGAATCTTAAATTCCTCTTTGTTTCTTCTTCACTAATTTCATTCATTCCTTCAGCCTTGATAACCATTCTTATTTCTATATTCCGTAGCAATGAAGTATGCTAGTGATCTATTTCGAAACATTAACTAGTAACTGGAACTTTAGGAATTCATGCCAGATTTTCTCCATTTTATCAATATCTAAATCACAGGAGTTAGCTGGAGTTAAAATAAGCACTTGAGAAAAAGAACTTGTCCCCCAGTATGTGCTTTTATTTCCTCAGTAGATTTTAAATGTTTAAGGACTTGTAAAGGGGGGCAGGTTGGAGAACAAAACAGTCAATTAATATTTTATCCAAATCTTTAAGGAGGTTTCTTCTTTTCATTTAAATTATACTCAGCCATATTCATCATCTGATAATTTTAAAGAATTTTCTATAATGGTTAGAAAAGAAAAACAAACTTGCAAACATGAAAAAGCAGGAAAGCTTAAGTAAGCATAGAAAGTTGTCCCCTACGCTCTGAAAATCACAGAAAAGACTATGGCTTGAGCCTGTCAGTAGTAGAAAATGATCCAAATTTTTAATACCAAAATCAGAATAAAAGTGTTCATTGTGAAAAAAATACCAGAATAGTGGCTTAGTTTATATGCACTGTGGGTTCTGCAGAGACGGTTCCTGTAAGTTCTGACAACATGAATGTCTCACCAGTTATAAAGCAACAAACTGCAGAAAAAGATAATTCTCTAAGGTGATTAGTTACAAAATGAGTCATTTATTATTATGGAATAGTCTCAGGGAAGTTTATATATATTTTTATTAAAAAGGTTTATTGTTACCTAAATCTTTTTAAATTATATGTAATTGCCTCAAATTATAAAATCATCCTGAATCTACATTGTTAACAATTATGACAGTCTTCACACAGCCAGGTGAAGCCTCACTACAGTAATTTCACATTAACTATAAAAGTCATTATTAAATACAGATGCAGAAGAGTTAGCCAAAAACAGTATTATAGCTACAAAGCAAAAACTGTATTATATGAGGATGAGATAATACCCTTGTACAATGATATAAGAGCTAAATACAGATTTCATACTAAACTAGCTTGAATTTTTAATAATATATTTAACTATAAGGCAAGGAAGTTCTGTTTTTTAGCTGAACTTGACATTTACTTTCAAACTTGTTTGCACAAGATCAGCAACTGCATCTATTTTTACCCCTCATTAATACCAGATTTTGATATGTCTACCTTCAATAACACCTAATTGCATAAGTTTTCCTACTTCAATCACTGTATTCAAAAAAAAAAACACAAAAAAACAAACAAAAAAACCCCAAACCATCAGACTTCAAAAAGCTTCTTAATCCCTGTTCAGCAAGACTCTAAGACTCTTATATCCTCACGAAGTCTCAGCACATGAGATCTCTCCATGAGTACTTGCGAGCTTGAAACATGTACTAACTAAGCATGTGCTTAATTACCTTGATGAAACATGAATGCATGAGATTGCAGGCATGTGAGCTGTAAATGGGATGTGCTGCTCACACCTGAGTGCTGATGAAAAGCTATGATTCTCATATCAGAAAATCTTCAATAAAATGATCATTTTTTTCTCCTGGCAGCTGAAGTGCAGTAGGCATTGGTTTACAACTGGTCTTCTTGTTTTACAGCTGGTCTCTATCATACTCTCAGATTTTCAAGTAACAGTATTTTTTTAACAACCTGAACTTTGCTAGTATCAAGAGCACATGAAACATAGGAAACTAAACCTTGCATTCAGATATAAAGGTGCCAAGTAATTTATTTCTAAAAATCAATTCCTCCTCCTCCACTCCCTCCTCTTCACAGTGGAGATCACCTGCAAATCAGTGAATCCAGCTAATTCTCCATTAGCTGAATGAGAACTTTGGTAATAGCCATAGTATAAACTTATATAAATAAGATGAGGTCTGTCAAGAGTCTTACCATATGTTGAACATTTTTTAGAAGGTTCTGAAGTGGGAAATGCATTACATATATGTAGACATGGAGAAGTAAAGGGAAAGAAAAAGCTGACTATCAAGCATGAAACACATACCCTTTAAGATGAGTGCTGGAGAGATTCATCACACAACCTGTCTTCATCAGGTTTTCTTCTCTCCACATTCTTGCAGTGGGTACCCTCCCAGGTAACATTGTAATTTTTCTTCAACTGCTTTAGGAGACTTTCATCTTTAGTAGAAGATGAGCAGATAAATTCCTGCTTCCCCTAAAAATCAGTAACTGATTTCCCACTATGTTCAGTGAAAACAGGTTTTCATAGAATGATTTTATTCCCTGTGCAAAATCGTAACTACTACCGATTGTCAGGTTCATTTTCTTGCCTATAAACCTCTAGTGATATATTTACCTTCATGATGGAATTATTAATAGACAAACATGCTATGGTGAAATTACTCTTTCAGCTTTCATTGAAATGCTAGCATTAACTAAACTTGGTTCACTTTTTTTCTCCTCCAGCCCCAACAGAAATGATTATTGCCAAACGATCTCCCTAAATTCACTGAGCAATTTTCCTGTAAATGAAATTACTGACTGGAACAAGGAGCTTGGCTGAACCTATATAGCTATTTGTCACATTTCAAAGCCAAACATGCTTGGGACTCCTTTGCTTTTCTCAGGTCCATCTTTTATAGGATAGGCTTTGCCACCTTCCCTCCCTTTGGAGGCAACCACCCTGCCCAACAACACCGTGTCTCTAGGCTGCAACCACCAC
The DNA here is from genome assembly GCA_013399475.1 of Chauna torquata. Classification (NCBI taxonomy): domain Eukaryota; kingdom Metazoa; phylum Chordata; class Aves; order Anseriformes; family Anhimidae; genus Chauna; species Chauna torquata. The sequence continues at coordinate 80,339 of VXAL01009642.1, read as the reverse complement.
CAAAAACACGCTAGCAAGGACACCTGACTCCTATAAAAACTGTAACTCCAGAGTTTTATGGTCTTTTGGTTGTTTCCCTAAGGTTTTATTTCAGTCTCATTGCTGTGTTATTTACAAAGTATTTGAGAAAAGACTACCATTTTAGGTTTTCATCTGAATCTCTAGGGGAGATGAGTTCTTTGACTTAGTGCTGTTTACTTTTGTTGCAGTGAGTGGATGTTTGAGTCTGGCTCTAAGGAAATTACTGAACGAACACAAAGTCAGATGAATAATACTTTTAATTCTGAAAGTAGTTAGTTCCATAGTTGTTCTTGGTTTTGTTTTGAGATCAAGTTCGATCAAGTAAATCAGGCTCATGAGGCTCCTCAGCCTCCTACCTGAGCAAGCATCCCTATTCCAGCAGGCTCTTCACTTATTCTGCAGGAGTGCAGCTGCCAGGGGGTACTGTGGTGGCAGAAGGAAAAGCAACTTGGTTTTCAATATCAGGGTAAAAACTGTTAGCTAATCTGGGATTTGTGAAGAGCCAATGTAGAGGGTTTATGATGATCTATATCAACAAATAGTCAGGCTGCTGCATTTTGTATAGAGAGTCATTTTTCAGGTTGCGTGTCTTCATTTCTGTTTCTTAATCTCTCATTACTGCCCCTGAAGAAGAAAAAGGAGGAAAAATTGGGAGAAGATTAGAAGCCAGGCAGAGGGGTATATACTTTTTTTTTTTTTTAAAACAGTGTTCCTAGATAATCTTTAATGTCTCAACCTAATTTCTCAGGTATGAAGACTTACAGTTCCAGGAAGAGTCAAAGAGAGATATGTGTGCATTACTACTTAAAACCAGATTCAAGGTTTGCAGCACTGTTGATAGCAATAAAAGAAACATACCCACATCTATCTGAGAAGATAAATGGGGAGCCCATGCACATGTGTGAGTTCCTAATGAAGCTCTGTGGAAGCTCTTTCTGCCTTTAGAAGAAAATGTTTCTGTTTATCGTTAATAGAAATCCATTGCAAGTAGCTATGTAATGGAATCTCTCATTTTTTATTTGCATCTGTTAGCTTTTTATTGCAAATAGAGCTCTAAATCTTACTTTAGAAATGAATATTGCACTATACGTTAGTGCATGTGCAAAAGAAGCCATTAATAATCTTCATTATGAAAACCTGATCATAAGTGTTTTTAGTCCATTAGCCATTCAGCTTTATTTATGTCCTCTTTCAGGAAGAATTTGAAGCTAGAATTCAAACGATGAAGTTTGGAAAAAGAGCAACACATGAGGTCATAAAGTGCTGTCACACTCACTTTGTTTGAAAATTATTTTCTTTCTTCAAGCTCTTCAATAACCTTTAAGAAGAGGAATGAGTATCCTTCATCTACTGCTTTTTCATCATTAAATTACATTGCTTTTTGCAAACAAAACTCTGATGAACTAGACCAAAGTAATCTGCTAATTACACAAAACTCCAATGTACTATACTTCCACGGGCTGTTTAAATGTACTACAAGTAGCAGATCTTTACTGAGTCATAGTCCCTTCCCCTCAAGGCTTGAGTGACATAATTTAAGTCTTATTTTTTGTTCTCACTGCCAAGATATGTAGTACTCTGATCCCTTCTAGGATAGAAAACTTTTGAAATAAAATACTGAAATATTTGCAATTAGTTTCCTGTCTTCATGGATTTACTCTGACAGACCTGCATTTATTTTAGTTATTACTGAAAAAATTAAGCCATAGCTCCAAAGTATCCTTAGGTCATATTTTGCAAAAGACGCTCTCAGGAGCTAAGTTTTGCCTCAAAATCATATTCTAAAAGGAAAATAATTTTTCTCTTGAATAATAACTTGATTTCTCTCCCATTTTTTTTCTTTCTCTAAAATACTGTGGGAATTGCATGATTTATAAATATAAAATTGCTTGTAGTTGCTATTTTGTCTGATAAAGTCACCTCATACAGCTAAGCTTGGAAAAAAAAAAAGTTTCATACAACTTCCTTGGAATCTAGACTGTCAACTCCTGAGATTTCTGGTGTATGTTTACTGTTTTAACGTATCCCTGAAGCTATAACTTGATCCTGTTGCATTTAGAAGTTGTGAGATTGAGATCTGAAATGTCGGCACAGGGGCTGCTCTCAATGCATCACAGCCATCATAGGTAGTGGTGGCTCTGGTGGTTGATTCCCAGAGCTGTTGTTCATATTTCAAAAAAGCCTCAGGAAAAGAAATCTGAGAAATAAGGCATTAAAAAAAAAAATAGTCTCAGCTAATCTGTCTTCATCTTTGGTTAACATATTAAGAGACAAGTTGATTGTATGTAACACAAATTATTTTATGATGTATACGGAGACGTTTTTTCCATGATTTACATAAAAATGCAATAGTGAGCCTGATGTAATCATTTGGCATTCGGTGTTTTTCGATCGACTAATGCTGAAAGGCTGAAGTGTTTTTTGTGTGAAGAATAGGTCACTAACTTCTGAATTAATTTCTGCAGGAGACAATATGGATGCAATGTTTTTAAAGCTTAATTTAGATTCAAATTAATGTGAAGACAAGCTCCTTGAATCACCTAGTCTTTCTCTGTGGAATCATTTCTAATTGAATGTTAAGATCAAAGTTTAAGTTTATAAGAAAGAAAAACAAGCGCAGATAAATAGTTATTATCTGACATCCTTATGAAAATTCATGACCTGCCGCTTTATCAGAGACCTTTTAAGAATTCTAATTGTGAAGTATGCATAACTATTAAATGGCTAGAACACTTCAGTCTCTTGATAAGAAGCGAGTTAAATAATTGTCCTGTTTAACTTGTGCTTGTTAACCTTTAAGGTCAACTAGTTTGAACATACGTTTAATGAAATCCTGGAGCCAGAATTTATGATACTGCTGCTGAATGTTAAATTGGACAATTTACATAAGCAGGACATTAACCTTCTGAACACTAAATAGCATTTTAGCACTTAGCCGCTGGGGACAATAAGGGACATGTTCTATATATTTGTGATTAGCTTGCCTGGAAACTCTCATGATGACCAATTGGCCTACCAAGTTTAGCAGCATAATTAAATGAATGGACTCAGCCTAAGTAAATTATCAGTGCTGTGTACAGTATATCATTATAGTCCTAAGGAAAAAAAAAAAGATATGAATAATTTAATATTACATTACTAATTTATCAATGCTAAGTGACTGTGAAGAGGCTCTTTGTAATTCGTTGTTTTAAATTTGATATTTGATTTACTGCTGGTGTGATTAAATGTGAACCTACTTCATTTCTTTATCAGAAATTTATGGTAACAGTAGACTTCTTTCTCAGGGTAACGGATGTATTTTTCGTTTTCTTCTACTTTGATGATAATAGCAAATACAAAGTATTGCACATTGCCAAACTTGTAATTAAGCAATTTGTCATAACAAGGCACGTATGTCATCTTTTGGCTGGCAGATCCTGTAGCAGATAAGGGCAGCAGACCTGGAATTGTCAGCTTTCCGAGCTTGAAGAGCAGAGTAATAGCAGTAATAGCAGCCTAGGGTATGCTGTTCTCTCAAAGCTTTAAGATGGAGCACAAAATCCTTGCTCTGCCTACCCAGCTGTTCTCTCAGGGCACATCAAGGCCATAGATTACAAGCACGTAACATGGATTCTTTGGGGGTAGATGCTTTACTTGTTAGGACAATCCTAATTTATTCTGGGATGGTGCTTGTCAGTCTTGTGTTAGGTGCTGCACAGACACAGATAAGGACACGTTCTGAAGGACAGGTTCTGACCTGAGCCATTTCCCTATGGTCATGGCCACGTGGGTGCTCAGACCCCCACCCACAGGCAGGAGCCACCCTGGCAGGCAGCTGCCTTGCGTACAAGCGCTTTGCCTCCTGCTCAGCTCAGCACCTCCACCCGAGAGGTTACACTTGGTCAATGGAGATAGGAACGGGGACTTGGGTTTGAGGAACTGGAGCCAAACAGAAGAGAGGATGGAGCTGACTGCTGCTTCTGACAGTTGTCTGTACTGCCAATAATGAATGAGCGTGCAGTCAGTGTCTTACTTTCCCTCCTTCTCATGTTTTTCTGGAAGCGCATGGGATGAACATGAAAAAAGCTGCTTTTCATTAAACATAAGATCAGATTGGTTCCTTAAATCCTACTTGTTCCCAGAATTTTTGGTGGAAGGGTAAAAGGAGGAGACTTTTGAACTCTGGTCTCTGGAAGAGAACCTGTCCTTACAAATGTAGTTTTGGTTTCTGGGAGTGGCCAAGTATTCATGGGCAGGAACAATCTTTCAGCATTTCTGCCAGTTTCCCCCTGAGTTCAGCAGAAATTATTGCCAAGGGTACAGTCCTGCCCTTGATATTTGTCTTGAATTTGCAAATGCTTCTTGATTCAGAGTATTATAGATCAGGCATACTGGGAGGCTTGTGACTGAATAGGAACTTATACTGTTTTAAAAAACTTAACTAAACCCCCATGTTTTTCAGAGGCTAGATAACTTACTTCACTTGGTATTTTGGATGCTACAGCTCTCTTAGCCTTTCCTGGCTAGCTGATGCATGCCGACCTTTTCAGTCTCACTTACTGATTACACTGTAGTTCGAAACTATTAATAATAAAATAGCTAAATAGAAAGAAACTTGGTTAAAGCCATCACTAGACTTATTAATATGCCTGTTCATATCATCATGAGGATTATTCAAAGTGTCATCTGGCAGCTGTGGACGTTTGGTAGACCTAAAAAACAATTAAGAAGGGAAGTATGTGTTTTCAGAAGCTGGTTTGTCTCGAAAGAGAGCTCTTTTAATTGCTGATTTTTCCATGTAGACAAACTTGAGTGACCAGTGTTCAATGTCTTGTTTTGGAGCAGATGTTTGTGTAGTATGGGGCAAGTCATTGAGTTTGAGTGCTCCAGCTTCCAAGCTCAAGTCCTGCTGTATACAACATGTAGATAAGAGTGTTATCCCTCCTTCAAAGAATTCTGTGAGGATAAGTGCACAAGAACTGTGAGCTACTCTGGCATTGTAATAATGAAAGCTGTATAAATAATTCCCCTTTCCAGTAAATAGTAAAACTCAATGGAAAAAGTTAGCTTTTGTGACAAAAGAGTTTTCTACCTGATGTGTAATAAATACACTTGTATCTGAGTTAATAAAAAAAAAAAAGGCAGAGAGACAGTCATGCACCAGCCCTTTCTAGCCCCAGAGATTCAAACTGTTAGAAAAGACACATTATCAGCACGGTATGCATCTATTTTTCTGCTCAATTTTTGTGGCATCAGTGCATCAGTGCTTTCAATCAGCCATCACTGGGATTGCAAGGTGCAAGGGTCTTCAGAAACAATTTTAGATGAGCTCTTCTTTATGTGACAATCACCATTCCCCTCCCCTGTTCCTCCTTCCAGATATTTGTCATTTGAGACATTTCTCTATACATTTTCAAAACAATTTTGTGAACGCGCCCAAAGTTCTCAGCTTTCCATTACTTCCTATAAAGGATAGCAAGCTGATACAAAACACCAGCATTACAGCTGTACAGAGAAGTGTGGCGGGGAGAGGTGAGAAAGGAGAGCTGATGAAGAAGGATGGAGGGGTTTGAAGAACATGCCAGCTAGCACCAGATCTTCAGTTACTTTATTGTTGTAGGAAGTTGTTTGTAAGAGGTATGAAGGGACCACACTGTAGGTTACTTTACACATGCATTGTCCTTAATGTTTTGTCTGGGCTGTTTTATGGATCTGCTGATGCATAGAGCCAGGAGTGTCTGTGTGAGCAACAGGGAGAAGAGATGAGAGGGGGAGAGAGAACAGTGAGCTCGACATCATGGTGATTGTATTGAACATGTTCTTAGACTCCCTGGCTTTTGCCCATGGAGCCCTTTTTCTTTTCATCAGTCATACACAGTAGTCCAAAATACTGAAGAGACTGGTGAGGGCTGTTCACTCCTAGTAAAACTAGGAATTTCAATCCTATGATCACAGACAACAGGATTGTGCTGGTCAGGTTGATGCCTGTTTGAATTAGGAACCAACAAAAGAAGTGGTGTGTTCAGGTAGTGCCACCAGTACAGATGGAAAAATTCTAGGGTAATGGTAGCCCACAGATAATGAAGTAGCACAAATCCAAACTGGAAAATACTGATCTTTTAAAACACTGCGTGTATATATGTCCTAATCTCATCAGCTTTATTCATGGCAAGATCAATATACACTCTCCTCTCCTCTCCT
>VXAL01009642.1:47241-70942 GCA_013399475.1 Chauna torquata | reverse complement strand
TATATATATTCTGGAGAAGAAGCAATTTGAGTGGGGCAGCGTTTTCTGTTTTGGACTCCTAAGCCTGTAATTTATTCCTCAGTGAAGCAAGCACTCCCTTTCACTGGGCATATCAAACTTTTCTTCTGCAACAGAGGTTGCTACAGGCAAAGCATTTTCAATGATGAAAATGCAGTGTTACATCTTGTATATGTGGCTGAACACAACAACTGAGCTCAATAGGCTGCAACTGAGAATACGTAACCTATATGGAAAGGTTTCCTTTTCAGAGTTAGTGTATTGAAGGGAAAGAGAGATGAGGACTGGTAGACAGGGTTATCAGCAGAAAACTAATCACTTCCTTGCCACTCCTAAGACATTACTGCCTTACAAGTGAGCATTTCTTTAATGTGGTCAAACACTGGAACAGGTTGCCCAGAGAGGCTGTGGAGTCTCTGTCTATGGAGATAACCACAGACAAAAACTGCCTGGACATGGTCCTGGGCAATCAGCTCTAGATGTCCCTACTTGAGCAGGAGGGTTGGGCCAGATGACCTCTGGAGGTCCCTGCCAACCTCACCCAGTCTGTGATTCTCTCAATGTGAGAATATAACTAATGACAGAGGGCTTTCACAGAGCTGCATTTCTGCAATTTCTGAATGCTAAACCAGGAATAAAACAAAAGGATTGCACCTTTCTGGCATAGGCCAAGGTATATGCTGAAGGAGAGTAGAGTTCAGAAACAAATTGTATATGTAATTCTGAATTAATACATACATGTAATAGTAGGGAAAGTGACATGAAATTAAATGTGGATCCCTATAGATCATGGCTAGGAAGTGTACAACTACTCTAATGTTTTCAGTAGGAACTCCAAGCCAATCTGAAGAGAAAAAGGAGTTTTAGGGTTAGATGGAGTAGTTCCAAGATGTCAGACATTGATTCCGTTTCCCATGCTACTGACTTTAACTCATAGAAGCTCCTATGGCCACTAGGGCCTGAAGTTTTGGTTCATATAAAATGAATGTTCTTTTATTCAGTTTTTTTTGGGAAAACAAGTGTTGTGTATATATTATTCTGACATTCAGTCCATGTTCATGAAAGGAAAAAGGTGAATAATATACTTTCTTGTTTTTATTTTAATTCCACCAAAAATATTACATGCTGTAAGTACATGGAACTCCAAACCAGTGTTCCTCTTCTGCACTTGGAACTAGCAGTAAGTTCATTCTAGCTCTGTCCCTAAAACCGTTCTCTAAAAGTAAACCAAAAGCAAATTATGTAACAAATTGCCAAAATGTACGTAGAAAAGCCCAGAAATCAGAAGCTACTAAAACTCATTACTACATGCAGAGCTAAAGAATACTGAACAGTAGAAATGCGTGTCTATTTCTACATTAGTCTTTTATTGTCTTCTCTTCATACATTTCAGGTCACAAAAGATAATGCTGAACTAATAGAATGACTTTAAATCTTTAACAAAGCAGTATTTACTGTTAATGTAAAATACTGTTAATAGATATATCTTATACATTTATTAGTCAAACCACATGCATCTTTGTGATAAAAGAATCTTCTTCATTTTCTACTTCTACTCAGGTTTAAGGATGTTCCTGGAATATTTTGAACAGTCCAATTAAAAAATATCATATACAAAATCCTGGCTGAAAGCTTGAAGTTCAATGCGTACGGTTCTAGTCTAGTCACACTGTTTTCTGTTTCCAATCACATAAGCACAAAACTACCTGTTGAATTCAATCACTTGACTCCTAACTGAAAGTCCATTGAAGTCAAGGGAAAGATTCCATGTACCCTAACAAAATTTGCATCAAACTTTTCTATGGGAGCATCTCATCTTCCACTTTTTATTTTAAAGTGCTGTATCTATCATTATTGCTAGCACAGTGCTATTAGTGTCCTCTCTTTTGCCGATAGTTAGTTTCCTTGTTCTCAATCACGGGATGAGCTCATAACATTATATACAGAGCTTTGTGATTTTTAAATTATCAATTGGAAATGTGTTTTTGAACATCCTATGAATTCCTATGGCTTCTGCTTGCAGTGTGCTTTGTTTCCAGCTCCACTTCACACTTGCTACTCCTTTGCAGGTAGCTTGGATCTCAATTATCAGGTATAGGTCCAAAATATATTGCTTGTGTTATCCAGCATCTCTTGTAGCATGCCATGATGCTAGAGAACTAGAAGTTCTGTTACGTGATTAGCCTTTAATTTGTACAAAGTTGGATCATTTCCTTTTCTCAGCAAGGTAAAACTCATTAAAACTGGCTTTCATCTTTACACTGGAAGAGTGCTGAACAGGTTTTTTTATGTTTCTGTTCCTATTTAGGGCATAATTTGAGGACATCAAAATGCTCACTGTTGTTGAAAGGAACAGTCCTATTCCCCGTCACAGTTTTGTTCCCTTAAGCCAGCTCTGGTACTTATCTGATCCCTTGATGAGCCAGCTCAGCTCACTATGCAACCAGAAAGCTTTCTTCTTGCCGAGTTAATTTTTTATTGGTATGATGGGCTGACTCAGTGAGGTATCAGGGAGTGCAGGATCACATGCCTGGGAGAAAGGGAAAAGCCCTGTTTCATTGCAACAAGCAACCACCTTGGCTCAGCCCTTGACACAGCACCCTTAATACAGTGCCTTTTGCCCATCTAGAGTTAACTGATATCTTTGAATGAATTAGGTGAAACATGAGCATCACGGAAGGCAGTAGGAGTTTTCAGATTGTCTTTCCAGAATTCAGGCTTTTGCCCAAGTAACTGCTTGGTAGCACTGCTGGAGGAGCTGTTCAGACCAGTATTCACATTACAGGTGTATTCAGACCCGTGTTTACGTGGGCGCTGTAAGAGGAGCAAAAGAGCTACCAGTTTGTATTTGAGTATAGATTTAGTCCTTGGCCATGGGATCCCTCACACTAGGAATCCCTTTCATGGAATTCAAGGAGTGAAATTCTGCATGCTCTGAAACAGGAATAAAAGGAGAGAAGGTGTAGCCTGAACCCTCTTCATTCAGTAGTTCACCTGCACCATAGATGCATAATAAAATAATATACTGCAATATCATCCTGTGATATTAAGATCATAGCTTTTTCCCCAGTGAAAAAGCAGAAACTGAATAGCTGGGCACAGAAGTGTAACATAAGAAAAGAGATAGTCATTATTCACAAAGAAAAATGAGAATATGAAAGCTGGTATGCCTGAGAATTTTTTGCAGAGGGTGGACATGCTCCCAGAGCAGGCACACGCATGACTGGAAGAGAGCATTTGCATTTCAAGACAGATTTGCTGCTTGTTTTATTGTTACTTTAAAGCAGAGGAGTAGCTTGCAAAATTAGATGGTTTAAAAGGGAAGATTTATCTTTCAAGAAAAAAAGATAACAAAAGCCACCGTGGAAAGGCTAACGGTTGAAAGTCATACTTAAAAGGGATGCTACTGAAAAAAAAGTCTAAGAAGACTGATATTTTTTGTTCTGACATGCTTGTCTAGTGCTTAGGAAAATCCTTGACCTATCTTCTCTCCAACTATCTTTATCTTTGAGTTCATGTTGAAATCTGTACGTGCTTAACAACAAACTTCGAGAGATTACTTTTTCCGCTGCCCCTCACAAAAGGGTGGTGTGAAGGCAGCAATGTGAGTGTCATCGCCCTGGTATAAATTCAAGCAACCTGTCCACTACCTGTTAGAAGTAGCCTCTAAAACCTTCAGTTCTTGGCACATGGTTTGGCTTCTGTGTGGGTTAACAGAATTTTTGTAAAAAGGAGGCATACTGCAATAGTAGTATTTCACATGCTCTCGATTTGCCTTGATAAGAAAACTACCCAAGAAAAGATAATGTCTTTTTCTCTTGGTGTATCTTCTAAAAGTTCTTCTAGAAGCCTGTCTATGGTGGTCTCCTCTGGCAAGGCTTTCGTCGAGGCTACAAAATGTAAATATGCTATATGGTACTATCTTTGGACTGTCAGGGCAGCATAATACTGCAGGAAGCCACCTACAGTAATTCTCAACAGTTATTAAGATCCAGACTGCCCAGACTTCTGAAAAGCATCATTCCAATACAACTGTGCTGGATTCATTGCCTAACTCATCTTGTTCCAGTCTAGCTTAGTTATTTCCACGTTATGTTGTGCAGATGTACCCAGAGTTAAAAGCAAACAAACAAACAAACAAATATATAACAACAACAACAACAACAATAATAATAATAATAATGTTCACCAGCGACCTGTCAGGGAGCCGCAGGAGCAGGCTGCTTCCCAAGGGAAGATGAGCCAGGAGGTAACAACAAGGGAGGCCTGGGCAGGACTCTAAACAGGAAGCGAGAGCAACCAGGGTCAGCCAACAGTCCAGACAAGCCTGTAGTTACAAAGCAGGTCCAAGGACAAGCCAGGCCAACATACCAGCAAGCCACAAAGGTGGGTACCCTCTTTAGGAGAGGCTGGTCAGGGCAATTACAACCTGTTGGCATCCTCACAGCTCTGACACAACCACCTGCCATGACTCTTTAAGTATGTGGTTTCTTGTATCAAATGTGAGGTGTAAAATTGTGTGGAAGTCAATGGTGAGAAGGACACTGGTGTACATTTTACGGCTGTGTGCCTACCCTGGTGCAGGAGACATGAGAAGAACAGAGGGAAGTAGACCTCTACTCCCTGTGGTGTGCTCAGTTTAGACTATAAGGAGAATAACTTATAGATTGTCTGAATTTATGTCGACAGGGACTAAGGGAGCTTCAAAATTAAAAGGGCATAACTACAGTTCTGGTGGTCTCCCCTTCTCCTTTATCAAACAGATCTTGACAAAGAAAATAATCTGTCCTACCTGCCTGTAAAAGGAGTGTTTTAGAAAGCTATGTCTTCTTAATTTGTCATGACTGAGCTTGCATAGGTGTTGAGGAAAGACTTTTCATTCTAGCAGGGTTTATGGCTGTTTGGAATCCTTCAAAGACTTCAGAACAAATCAGCATAGTTTAAAAGATATTAGGCTTCAGTTCTTCATTAAGTTTGCTCTTGTTTTTTCCCCTTCATTTTTGTGCTCATGGAAGGTGCTAGGTTGACAGACTTGGAGATGATCTTTCCTATTTAACCAGCTGTCCTGGCAATGTACTTCTTCCCTAAGAGACCATTTTTAAGGGAACTGGAAGGTAGGTTGATTCCTACATTGTGCTTCTCTGCCAGTAACTGCCTGTAAGGAGATGACCTAGTTCTGGCTGTGAAGGTGAGGGGATTTTGGTGTGCCATACTCATGGCTGTAAAAAGTTGAGCTTTTAGTAATTACCTTAATCTTTAGATAATATGCAGGTACTTGTTTGGTTTAAGCATACAGAAAAATCTATAAGCATAGAGATATAAAATACATATATTTTTAAATGCCGTGTACTTGCTTTGCCTTATAGTGCTACTTGCTCTGTGGCATAGCCCATGGAATTATTATCTCTACAGCTATTCTGCAGTCATGACACTATTATTACCATGCAGGAATGGGAAAAATGTTATCTTTTTTTTTGCATCAGTTTCCATTAAATCGCTGACATTTTTTATACCAAATAAAGAGTGGAGACTGTCAGCCTCTTCACGCTTTATTATCATTGCTAGATGAACATGAGTTTTGTTGTTGTTATTGTTGTTTGTTTGATTGTTTGTTTTTACAGATATTGAACTGTGAAAAAAAATTTTTTTAAAAAGGATAAACAATTCCTGTATAAAATACAGTACATTAATCCTACCACAACTTAGTGTAACTATACCTGAATTTGATCATTTCTTTAAATCCTGAAATCGGTTAGTTCTCAGTTACTTTTCAATGACATTTAACAGTTAGACTTAAAAATACAGAAGAATGCATTATAAGTTTTACCCAAAATGATTATGGCAGTCATTTGAATAAAATACAGATTTTGCAAGCTGTAAAGCATATCATTATACTATATACTGGTCTAACTAAGGTTTGGTTCACAAACTACAGTGCTCTAACCAAGTCATTAAATCTATCTAAAAGGGCCTCATTTGAGAAGCAATAAAATTTTTAATCATTTTATTATTAAAAGAGTGTTTAATATGTAGCTAATTAAATGCCAAAGGCAGGTTATCTGAGTTTAACCTTCAAAAAGAAAATGATGTATCAAAGTCTGCCTCTGGCATCATGGGATAGAAATGTCATCCTCATAATCATTGCGTGACAACTAGCTGGTGGCCTTTTCTAGAGCTATAGTTAAATTACCTGATTAAATTAATAGCCATTTAGATGTTTTAGGAACTGCACAGACCTATACTAAATGAAAATTAGGTCCATTACATTTTCTGAGCGGGCTAGATAGACCCTAAAATAAAACACGTATGCCATTGTCCACATTACTTAGATTAAGCAATTAAAAGCCCTTTCTTAAAAGCCACTAATTTTCCATAATGTTCCAAGAACTAGGTTTACACTAATGATCTCAGAGAGTTCTTCTGCTTTTTCCCCCACCTTTGTTGTTTATTTTACTATTAAAAAATCTCAGGGACTCATGTATACATGTTAAACACACTGGGAAGACTGTTGTGAGACTTACGACTCCATCTCTGAACTGCTTGAGACCAGTCTACACTGTTGCTCAATTGCTCAGACAGTTGCATCCCTTCATAAAATCCTAAAAGACTTCACAGGGGAAAAAAGAAAAAGAAGGAAGTATAGTTTACTATATTTGCTTAGGAGTAGTTTGGCTCTATTACTTGGGAAGGTTGGTAGGGAGAACTGGGACACACCTTTGTGCAATTCACCAGACTGTGGGGACAGCATACAGTGAGGTTGGGGTCTTTTGCCCTTCCCTTTGATCCCTGTTCCCAAAATTAATATCTGGTCCAGCAGGGTCCAGGCACGGCTATCATTTGTGGTCTACTGGATTTCCATTTTCCTCTCCAAGTTGGGCAGGTTGCAACCACATCTGTGGCACTGGTCTGCTCTGAGATCTTGGGCAAGTCTGCTGATCTATCTGTGCCTCTGTTTCCACTCTTACGGTCTGTTTGTCTGGCCAGCTGAAGCAATACATTCTTCGTGGCAAGGACTGTTGTTATGGTATAGTGTTTAGCACTGCAATGCCTCTGTCTCACGTGGATCCAATAAACAGTAGCATAGGTAACACCTCCCGCCTCTCCCAAAATCTCAACTTAACCAATTCCACAAATGAGAAATTCTATATTAAGCACCACATGTCATTATTTTATAAAGCTGCCTTTCTTAATGTTGGAACCTACTGTGTGTATTGTCTGAGTTTTGATCTTCCAGATGGGACTTCAGTTCAGTCAGTATCAGATCTGTAGGTACATAAAACACCTAATATTGGAAAATCTACTGCTGTATGCCAGGTATGCATTCACTGTATGGAATTTTCCAAGTACATAAGGTTACCTAAATGCAATTAGAACTGTGCTGCAGTTTTGATTTAGATATACATTTTATAGATGCTTGTGCTTCAATCCGTATGTCAATGTTTTATACAGCCCTCATCCAGCAAAACAAAAGGTGTAGATCTTTAAATACAATGACTCCCATTGAGTCCAGCAGGACTATATACACATTTAAATTTGTATGTACACATTCTTAAAGACTTTACTGAATGACATTAATAGATTTCTCTACCCAGAAATAAAGGGATCCATTCAAAACCAGACTCTCACCACGTGGAGCTGTCTATTCAATAGATCAAGTCAGTACATTCTGTAAATCAAAAGCGTTCATCTGTTCTTTCTTAGCACATTAGATAAAACTGTTTTATACATTAGCCTTTGAAGTGATGCAATTTTAACTGGATTAGTAAATCTAACTGTGAAGCATGATTAAAAAAAAAAGGAAGAAAGCAGTTACCTATTTTGTATTTAACTCCAGTGTTTTCAGAGTTAGTAAAATGAAACATAAGACAATCTCATGGAAGAGGAGCTCTCTCATGGAAGCTATGGTTTAATAAAACATGATTTAGCATTTCATTTTTCTATAACAATTAGAAGGGCAATAACCAAATATTTATAACATTCTTGCAATTTTAAATGACATTTGCATTTTTGCATGTGTTTAATTTTTGAATTCTGCTGTGTAACTGGTTTTACCAGTGATGTGTCAATAATACAAACAAGAGGTTCCTACAGAAACATTTCAACTTTATGATAAATTACATGTATCAGCTTATTAGATGTTCATGAGGTAAAATTAATTGTGCAAAATACCAGCAGCAGGTTTACTTGCTATTTAAGCTTGAGTGAAGTTTAAGGACTTCCAGGAGGGAACATTACTTTTGAATCAGTGTCATGTCTCATCACTACTGGAGGGTAAGGACAACAAAATCTGGTCTGGTCAAGAAAATCACCATCCTGACCTCTCATTGGTATGCTGAATCATATTAGGACTGTATGCAGCTAAAAATATCTATTTAGAAGCACTCTCAGTACTTACAGAAAATGTCTTTTTGTGTCTATTCTTAAAAAACAAAAACTAACAAACAAAAAAAATCTCAATACTTTTTAAGTGAATTTACCTTGCCATACAGATGCTATGGTTTTGAAGGCTACCAGAACTAACACTCATAAATGGTGATGGTTATCCAAAAATAAAGGCACAGGATGAGGAACGAAGTTGGACTGAGGGTGGATATGTACAAGAAAGGGTGAATCTTCTCTCATTGAAATATTTCATCTTAAGCTGTCATCCCTTGTTTCAATGTGTTTTGAACCAAAGGTTTGTTGTTCTTGCTGGTTTTGTTGTTTCTTTTGTGTGTGTGTGTTACTGAAGAATAACATGACCCATTCCCTTTGCATTATTTTTAGGAGTCCATGGAGTAAAAACTGTTTTTGACAGGGGTGATTAAACAGTATCCAAAGCAAGGGGGAGCTCCACCAAAGACAGACACTTCTAGCACATCCCTGGACAGGTATTGTCTCAGTGTTTGGCTCCAAGCAAGGATGCTTCCTTCTTTGGTACTTGCAGCATGACCCCTAATCTTTCAGTACTGGCTGTATTACTATCCCTCCTCACATAAATATAAAAATCAACATGTTGAAAGGGATGTTAAATAACATCCGACACTTCAACAGGTCTTTTCATTCCCTGCAGATCCCTGGTGCTTTGCAGAATTTCCTTGTCAAACGAGCAAAGGAGTCATTTCCCCAGTCCTGTGGGGAAATGCTAGGGCTGTCTGGCTGTGCCCACCCCCATGCTACAGCATCATGGGGATAAGTGAGGTGCTGTGTCTACCTAAAATAGCTCGAATAGGCACTTGGGGAATGGTTTTGAGTGGGCAGCATGTAATACACATAGCTGGAGTTTGGCAGAGGCTGTAACCCAGTCTGATTTGAAGTGGGCATCATCTAATTCTTAGGTCTTAGACAAGATGGAACTGCTGGATAGGATAAAAGTTTCAGGAAAGCCTCTATTTTGAGCTTTTAAAAGACTAATATGTAGATTAGAAGTTGTCCCCATATTGAACATTGGATTTACTCTGATCATCCATATTAGCCTCAGGATGAACTGCTTGTCTAAATGTTGCTCTACGCTGAATCACAGAATCACAGAATCACAGAATCACAAGGTTGGAAAGGATCTTCAAGATCATCTAGTCCAACCATCATCCTATCACCAATACTACCCACTAAGCTACTAAACCATATCTTGTAGCACCTTGTCCATGCACTTCTTAAAAACCGCGAGCGTCGGTGACTCCACCACCTCCCTGGTCAGGCCGTTCCAGTGCTTGACCACTCTCTGAGAGAAAAAGTTTTTCCTGATATCTAATCTAAATCTCCCCGTGCGCAACTTGCAGCCATTTCCTCGAGTCCTATCATTAGTTACCTGAAAGAAGAGGCCGACCCCCTCCTCATCACAACCTCCCTTCAGGAAGTTGTAGAGTGCAATGAGATCTCCCCTGAGCCTCCTCTTCTCCAGACTAAACAATCCCAGCTCCCTCAGCCGCTCCTCATAAGACTTGTGTTCCATACCCCTCACCAGTTTCGTTGCCCTTCTCTGGACACGTTCCAGGGCGTCGATGTCTTTCTTGTAGTGAGGGGCCCAAAACTGAACACAGTACTCGAGGTGCGGCCTCACCAAAGCTGAGTACAGGGGGATGATCACCTCCCTGCTCCTGCTGGCCACACTGTTTCTAATACAGGCCAGGGTGCCATTGGCCTTCTTGGCCACCTGAGCACACTGCTGGCTCACGTTCAGCCTGGCATCCATCAACACTCCCAGGTCCCTTTCCTCATCACAGTCTTCTAGCTACTCAGCCCCAAGCCTATAGCGTTGCATGGGGTTATTGTGGCCAAAGTGCAGGACCCGGCACTTGGCCTTGTTAAACCTCATCCCGTTCGCCTCAGCCCAGCAGTCCAGCCTATCCGCTGTGTAGACAAATGAAGACCACCAAACTGCTCTGATCCTGCCGCAGGAGACATGTTCTGAAACAACAGCAGCAAGCCATGCTAGTGGTAAGAGGAGGTGAAATAAGTTTGTGTGATGAAGATTTAATGTACAGAGCAGCAAGCCATGCTAGTGGTAAGAGGAGGTGAAATAAGTTTGTGTGATGAAGATTTAATGTACAGAGCTAACAAGCTATCATAAAATAGCAGCTTTATACTGACATGATGTCTTTCATCTGGAGAGCCCAACATGCTGGGGGAATATTAAAGCACTAATCTATATATATTAAAATATATTAAAATTTTGATTACTTTGTAACTCAAAGTGTTTAACAGAGACTCAGACAGTACAGGCTCCTCAGATCAAACAAGTGAAGACAACAGCCTTGCCCAGGGCTCTTCACCATCCACATACGAGCTACCTGATTTTCATAAAGGAAATTAATTTCTTAGAAAGATACCAGACAAAGGATGAGACATACAAAGTAGTGACGAAGATACAGCAGAGGTTTTTCCTGTTAGGAGACCTGAGGTAGAAAAGCAATCAAAAAATCCTGAAGGAGAGTCTCAAACATAGGCCCCAGCTGAAGAAAATGACGGTTGGACTAGATGATCTTGTAGGTCCTTTCCAACCTTGTGTTTCTATGATTCTATGATTCCATGAAAATTCCATAGGGAATAAAAAGTTTGAGCAGTGTCAGTGCTCCAGAAATATGTATTTTAGGTGATTTTTCTCTAACAGTAGCTGACTGACATATGCTATGTTCCTTAAAATGACTAATTATTCTGTTAAAGTCCCTACCTTGTGAACTTTGTAGTTCTAGCCTGTGTTCAGCTACACCTGGTAAATATGAAAGCATCCCACTGGTTTCTCTCTGATGCTCTTGGGTCTGTGTTAAGCTCTGCTGTTCGAGCATCCACTGAGGTGAAGGTGAGTCAAGTTTCAGCCTGTATGAATATAGTTACTAATCTTTCTCTGGAACAGTTCCCACTGCCCTCAGTAGGAGGTGAGCTTAAGGATGATAGCAATAATTTAAATTTTTCAAAAGTTTCTCTCTTTGGTGAAGAATCATATTCCTGTGTTACAATGAGTCTTGCCATACGAAGTAAACCGTCCCATTGGCTTCATTGGAGCTATTCAAATGAGATAAAATGATAGAGTTGGGCAGCAAATCATTATTCTGGCTAGGAAAATGTGCTTTATGCTGTAAAACATTAACCGTAAATATTAGTCAATGGTTTTTTTTACTGCTAGACCATGATTTTAATAATGGGATATTAGACTTGATAAGCAACACAATCTGCCACAACTGATGTGTTAAATACTAGAAAAAATGCTCAAGAGAAGAGAACAGTGACAGGCCTTTTTAAAAAATAAATAAGTAATAATTTAAAGCAAAACAAAACAAAACATTTTTTATGAAGAAAAATAGAGAGGCAAAGGGTGCAATTTAATGTTTAGGATATAATTGGAGGTCACTTACTACCAGCAGGCTACTGAAAGTGCTGAAATAAAAACATAAGTGATTTTCAAGTGTAATTACAGTGATTCTATCAGAACATCTCATTTTCAAAGCCATTTCACTGCTAAGAAAGGCTTGTCTCAGCTCCTATGCTGCCCAAGCTTCCAGATATGCCTGTTTTTCTCTCTGTTATGAGAGGAAATCAATAAAGAAAAACCATACGCACAATTTAGATATTTGTATATTTTTATTTCTTCCATTGACATCGTTAAGTAATTCTGGATTTACAGTATTATAGCAGAGACCTAAATATCTCCATGGCATAAGAACAGGTCTTTTGTTCATTGAGAGCTGAGCAAATCCCTTTAAGTTTATAAGGGATGGTGTGTGTGTGGCCCAGGTACACTGTACACTCTAAGCTATCTCATGGATTTTAATAGAGATGGCCTAGACAGAGTTCATACAAACAGAAATGTGAGAGCATGGGAGCTTTTGAAAGGGTGGTGAGCTGGGAACTGCATGGGGTAAGAGTTGTGCCAATTGTTTCAAAGTGCAGATCTATTTTCCTGGTTGATGTACCTATCTGACGAGCTGTCATTGCGCATTTTACGTGTCCACAGAGTGTAACAGAGTGTGTTAACACTATTTCTGTAAGTAGAAGGTCTCCCCAGAAGAGACCCTACCCCGTCTGTTCATGTGCTGAAGCCATCTGAAATTGGCACAGAGCACCCAGAGATGCTGCTGAAACCTGGGCTGTGCCAGCTGGCATATTCTTCAGACGGCTGGAAATGGGCAGTTTCTTTCACTGTTTCACTGAAATAAGCACACTTCCCAATAGTCCCATGGGGTAGAGTTATTCAGCACAAGGAGGGGATGAGAAGTCCACTGTGCCCAAGAATGCCCAAGAATTTCAGTATTTACTAACATGTCCTAACTTCTCGATTTTGCCCCATCTTGTGGGAAACCCTATGTAACTAAGCTCAGGGGGCTTCTGAAACCAGCCGTTTTTCTGTGCTGAATAGAAATAGGTAAGTGCAAAAGTACAGTCAAAAATGGTCTTGAGCTGTTAAGATAAATTCCAGCTTTTCCAGTGTTTACGGCTGTCTGGGTCTTCAGCATGAACCCAGTAAATGCACTGACCCAGCACTGAAGACCAACCCTGGGTTCAAGTGCAACATGCCATAAATAACTGGCTTTGGGTTTAGAACTGCTCCAGCAGGGGTGAGGATTTTTTGTTTGCTCTTATAGTTGATCCAATATTTTCCAAACTTCCGTAAAAGGCTTGTTTTAATTTTGGCAGAAAGTTTGGGGCCAGTTTTTGGAAGGCAGTATTGTTTACCTTTAGTTTGAAGCAGTGGTTTATGTCTAATCAAAATTTCAATATGTGTGATTAGTTACCTTTCTTTTTGCAGAATAGTGCAGAATAGTGTTTTATTTTTATCTGTATATTTTTAACCCGTGTCTTTTATTTATTTTTATTTTTATTTTTTATTTTTATTTATTTTTATATTTTTATTTTATTTTTAAAACAGCATTTGCTGGCTGCCTTCCCTGCTCCTTTAAATACTAGCTGGGAGGTACAAACATGCATTACCTATCACCATTTTTGAACAGTATATTTATCATTTTTATTATTTATGTTTCTGGCTTGCAGTGTTGATGCAAATGTATTAAATACTGTTAAGACCTGTGTGCTTTAGCATCTGTGGAATATCATCACACCTCCAAGGCTAAGCCCGAAGCTAAAGTGTTTAAGAATTTATATGGCCATTCTTTTTCTCTCTCTGTGGCATTAGAGGGAGGAAAAAAAAAAAAAAAGCAATAATGAAATGCATAACCTACATCCATTGAAAATATAACTGGCCTATTTATGATTATGATTCACAGTTTGGTCACTAGAAATATACTGTTCTGCAGGTTTATACCTTTAGCAGTTATTTGTTAATGGCAACTCCTGCACCCATTTTCCTGCAAGTGTTTTGGATTTTAGGAGAAAATATGTCCTTCAAACAAGTTATTTCTTTGAGAGATCTTTCTGTAACTGGGTTCTGCTGTGTATTGACAACACATAATATTTTCTGTTATCATCGTGTCAGGGTTCAATTCATTACTCCATTCATTATTCAATTTGTTGGGCCATGAGCATCTGAATAACTGAAAACTGCAGAAGTATTATAAATTATAGTGTCTCCATGAAATCCCAGTTTTAGGGTTTATGACTTGACTTTAAGAAATCACTCTCTGTTGAAAGTTGGCATATGAGGTCTCATCTTTAAAGCAGAATCTTATCAGTGTGGTGGTTTTTAATCTTTATTGTTGCACACTTAAGAACTCAGGTTGCATAAGTATATTAAGTTATGGACTTTTTTTTTTTAACAGTTTATCTGTTTTTTAATTACTATTGCCATCTCAGTGATGTGGTCTGGGGACAGATAAAGAAATTAATTTATTTTGAGGTTAATAAGCAATTTACAGCTGTTAATTAAAACTCTTTTTTTTTTTTTTTCCCCCTGTCTTCACTAAGTAGAGTTAATATAACCCCACTATATTAAAGACCAAATATTTTCATGGCCTTTTGCAGGTCAATGATGTTCCTATGCAGGAATATAAGCTGACATTTAGCTGTTATTTTAACTAAAGTGCAGTATGTCTGACTCAAATGTGTTTTTTAATTTTATTTTTAGTTCCTGTGTTTGATTTGGGGTAATATTATATTTCTGTTCTCTGGATAAATTATATTATATAGCATCATATTTGTTTTAAGAGAACAACTATTAATTTCTAGAAACATTAATACAGAATAGCCTACATTCTTCTCTTGATTGTGTTCCTGAAAGATGAACAGAATTGTACCAGGGCAGTCTGTATTTCTTGCTCCTAATTCTTAAACATTGCCTATCTGTAGGTTGTAGGCCAAATTTGGGAAGATATGCCTGAAACAATGAATCTGTTTTCTGTGTGGATCTCACATTAAGGTTACAAAGTTATTTTTAATTTATTCCTGTGCTGATTGTTGCTAGCCTCATATGCTTCTTCAAAAATGACTGCTATGATGATCTAATTTTGTTATTATGATATCGGACAATTTTATGATATAGGAAAATTTATAGTCATGCTACTGGCAAGCTACAAAATATCAAGGATGATGTGATAAGACATATATTATCGTGTGAACCATATTCTTTGGTTTGGCCACAACCTTTTGCAGAAGACAACAGAAGGACATTTTCCTGAGAAGATAGTGTGATGCTCATTGTCAGCTCTCAGAGCATGATTCAGTAGCCCAAACCTGGATGTGTGCCACACTGGGAGGTATTTTGTTTGTCGTGTACTCCTCTGGCTGTTGGTCCAACAGGGTACAAGGCTTCTTAGCTTCTGAGGGTTATCAGCCCTCTCTGTGCAGGTGCCTCAGGTACATTACAGTCCAGCCCATGGCCAAAGATTTGAAGGTGTTTGGCCATGCCAATATGTGTGTGCCCATTGCAGCATGCCCTGCCCTTCTTCTGACCACTTCAGTATTTTCATTGTGCTGTAGGTCTTCTGTATTTCTCTTTGCACACCCTGTCTTCCCTTTCTACCACCTTTCTTCACTGCTTCACTGGTAGCCCCCAGATTTTCTCACAATTATTTACTTTCTCACTTTTTGGCTTCAAATGTCTTCCATAATCAAACAAAAATAATAACAACTCTCCCATAGCTAAGATTTTTGATGTAACACACACACCTATATAATATATACACAATGTACACACATAATATGCAAGTGTGCAAGCATTACTTTCCGTATATGCATATACATACACATACACACATATATGTGTATGTATATACGACAAAATATTTATAGTCTGGAAAATACGATTCTGACCAAAAATCATCTAACGCGACTTTTATCTCATCTTCCCTGAAACCATCTTTGTCTACTTTTCTTGGTCTTTTAGGTCTATAGAAGTACACCTGTGTATTTCTGTATCAACTAGGGCAATCATTCTCCCATCAGCTTGGGAGACTTGGGGTATCTTACACAACGAACAGCTACCTAGATCTGGCTGCAAATTTTCAGCCATGAAACACCTAGACGAAGCAAAAACAGAATTGCATACTAATTTGCAGAATCTGTCCCTCTCCATAAAAGAAAAAAAGAAAAAAATGCAGTCGGTACATACTTACTTCGTACTGGTGTCTATTGCTGCTTCTCCATCATGCAGGAAGTAAAAAGAGGGGGAATTCATCCCTTTGTTAGTTAAAAACTACAAATTCCCACTGTTACACAAAACTTGGATAAATTATTTGCCAGAGTCAATGCGTCTGCATCATGGAAGAGCAGAAAGCAGCAGCTCAGTATTGATATGACAGTGGCAAGTTGTCTTAATGTGGTTGTTGTGCATGTGCCTGTAGCTCAATATTAGTAGTGCTGAGCCTGCTGGAGTTTTGCTCACAACTTTATCAGATCCAGAACTTCCCTCCTGTGTTCTGTCTTGTGAATCGCTGTGAGAGGCAGGGCTGAAAAATGTCTTCAAAACTAGCCAGCAACGAGATATTAAGGACCAACACAAAAAGAGATGGTACCTGTGATATGTTGTGGACAGATACACAAAGGCTGGATAAAGGTTTAATGATGAGACCGCTCGGGAAGCTCACCATAGTCTGTGCTCTGCTAGTACCTAGCTATATAGCTGAATACTCATATAGGTACTCAGCAGTCCTCTGCACACTATCTTCAGTGAAAGTGAAACCAGCAGGGAGTCTTAGACCTTCTGGATTTGGAAAAATACTAGGGAAACTACAAGAACCAAATAGGGGACACAAATAAAGACACGTGACATCTGTTTGTCTGAGTCCCAACTTCAGTCACCTCAGCTGTCCCTGTGTTCCTTAGGGACAGTGGCACAGCGCAGTCAAGGTATTCCAGCATAACCATACCCTAGAGTTTGCTTCTCAATGTTAAGCTTAATATTGAACACCCAAAAAGAGAGAGGAAGATGAGTGATGTTGGGAGTGGTGGGAAGGAGTATTTGAGCATATACAGTTGCAGTAGGAAAGGGGATAGCAGCTTCATATAAAGATGAGATATCACTCAGGTTCCTGGCATGGGATTCCGTGGGACAGGTGGAAGACATGACCTCCTCTGGGAGGGATAGGAAGGTTGCTCAAAGCCACTGGAAAGAAGTGGTAATTGATAGAGGGTCTAGCCTCATGGGGCCAGAGTGAGGGGCTTAGAAAGACATGCAACAAACTCCTGATGCATAATAAGGGAGGGGTGAAGAAATAAAGGGTTCTGGACCTGTGGAGGTGCAGGTGGGTTTTGCAGCGGGGAGTGACCAAGTGTAAACCCAGTGTGGAGCTGGGGAGTGCAGGCAGCATTGAAAATGGAATAGAATGGGAGGAGGGAGGTTGATGAGCAAGGGAGAGGGTAAAAAGGTTAGCAGTGAAGTGTGCAATGTCCTGCTTGCTTTATTTTCTGTCCTGTTATTGACAATCTTATTTCTCAGTCATTATTTAATGGGCAGTTTGTCTGAGCGAGAAGTAAGACTGATTAGGTGTAGGAAGCAAAGTAATTAAAGCTGCAGGATAAAAAACTGCTTTAGGAAATCTTCTGCCCACTCACATTCTTTATACCAACGACATTTATATTTACAACATTTCCTAATAAAATAAGGCATTTAATCTGAAAACTATTTTTCTTTCATGCTTTCTGTACTTTTAAAAGCAAATTCTGGCTCTTTGAAATACATCAAATAGTTCTATTGTCAAGCTATTGGATATCCAGTTCTGTATTCAGTTCAAATTTGGTTGACAAAGTCCAGCTAGGATCTGCAATGAGTGCTTTTGAGACCTACCTGGCTTTTTATTTATGAGTTTTACAGAGGGAACAAAACTGGGTTTGCAGTAAAAATGCATCTTTAACAGTAGGGGAGCCGCGTTTGTGCTACAATACTTCTCAGAGCGTAGAGTCATATTTAATAAAGAGATATTTAGTTTGCTATTGGAAAAGGATTGCTTGTAGGAAGATATAAAAGCTACTTAGATATTTTTATAGAACTTTTGCATAAATCTTTTATCCATAGCCTGATCTAGTGACATAAATATTAGCAGCTTGTTTCTATTTCACCTGCTGTAGAACCACTGCTGTCCTACAGCAATAACCAGCAAGGGAATAGAGCTATTTGCTGCTGTCATAAATAAGAAGGGGTGTCACAGCTGTTTTCATTTGACTGAGCAGTAATGGAGTTAATTATACTTCCAGTCTCTTTGTTTTTGATCTCTGTTTCCAAAGTCATCTCAGCTTCTTGAATTCTTGCAATTTTTTAACCCTTTTTTCTACTCACATGCATTAGATATTGTCTTTAATTTGGAGGGGATTTTGTTTTTCTAATTCTTTTTAGTATTTATCCATGCTTTTCTTGTTAGTTAAAATCTATTATACAAAAATCTCTACAAAAAATCAATGTATTTATTTGTCCAATGCAACATAATGGCAGATGGAGACCACGATCTTTCTTGAGGACCAGGCTTACAAACTTACCTTTATTTGAAAATAAGTCTGTGTTACTATCCAGCAAATTAGATATCTTGCTTTAAGAAAAAGAACAACATAATAAAGCTATGCTTTGATCAAATCAATTGCACCGTTAAATGTAATTAAGAAAGTCAAAAGGATGGCCAGACCTGCACAAATGGGGCAAAAGGCAGTTCCTATTTAGGAGCACTAGCCCATAAAGTTGCTACACAGCAACACATCCAGCAAAATGTACTGCAAGAAAACCTGTGTGTTGTTGTCCATTTGTAGCCTTTTCTGTTACTTGCATTTTTGTTTGTTTTTGCCCTCTTTATTTTGATTTTTAAAAATGTAAAGGTAGTGGATAAGGATAAATAGAGTGAAATCTTCGTCTATAGGATTTAATGACAATATCTTGAATGTGGCCAAGTTTTGTTCAGAGAATTTAATAAATCTGCAGTCATGCAAAGAAATATAGGTGTTGAAATGACTGTATGGAGACTCTGATTCTGAACCAGGTTTATAAAATTATTGGTTTTACAGGAATCTGTCACTGAGCATATGTGGAAACCACACTGGATGCAATTTAAATATCTGCATGTTTAAAAATGTCTTTTTGAGATATACTTTTAGTGATTTGCAAGCAAATATGTGATGAAATGAAATGTGAGAGCAGCAAATGCTAAAACTGTAATTCTCTAGTATAGTCTATAATTGTTAAATACCAGAAATACCCTTGAGATGGTAAGTAAGGAGATAGCTTTAACAGTCAAACATAAACATAATTGCTAATACACATTTAAATTCAAAGTTACTTGGAATTTAGCATGAGAAAAAACATTGTCAATGATATGTGCCAGCATAGAAGGTCTGTGATAAGTAACCTTGCTCTTGGTCTATTTACCTAGTTCTCAAATCCAATTGTTATATTATTATTATGTCACTACTAGACTGCGAATTCTATATTATTTTATCCTTTTTTTTATTTCATTGACAAATAATTGACAGAACAGACAGGATGAGGTGAGACAGATAAGAGGAGGTGAGATAAACTTCCTAGCAGTCCTGCCAGTGTGCCCCTCTCATGAGGTCAGGACACGTAGATCACAATGTGCAAGAGCAATATTTCTTATGTGTGACTTTAGCAGGTTGCCCTCTATCGCAAGCTAGCCCAGGATGTCTCTGAAGGGACTGCTCAAGAGTGCGTTTGTTGAGATGTTGCATATCTGATCTTGTGAGTGAGGAGTGACGCTGACACAATCTAATCTCTTCATAGAAGACGAAAAATGCTTTCTGAGCAGGGGGAATGCTTGTTCTTTGCTGACTTGAAACTAGTTCAGACTAGAGAGTGAGAAGTCAAATTTTCTGTTTTTCCATTGCCAAAACCTGCAGTCATCCACCCCACCCAATATGGCTGTAAATGATCTTGGTAACATTGCCTATTGGTGTAAATCCTATTTACCCTTTGCTGAAAAGTAGGGAGAAAGTTTTTTGGTTTTTGTTTGTTTTGTGTGTGTGTGTATGTGTTTTGTTTGTTGTTTTTTTCTTTTTTTTTCTTTTTTTTCTTTTTTCTTTTTTCTTTTTTTTTGAAGCTGGGCAACATTTAAAACCTAGATTGCATTGTGAGATGTGTAAAAACTCTGTTCTCAGTAATGGATTTAGCCAAGCTACAGCCTTTGCTACAGAAGGTCAAATCTTTCACTCTGAAGTCTTTCAGACTCTGAACCCAGTTTGCATATTGAGCTCTCAGAACTATTTTCAACTACCAAGGGCATCTGAGCATGAAGAACACATTTCTTGATGTCTTTAGTTACAAATTGGCACACAGATGGGCTGCAGTAGCATGATGGGGAGGGGGCTCACATCTTAAATCCGCTCTGTTTATTACCCAGGAAGTTTTGATCAAGTTTATGGTGTTAAAGACTCCAACATATCAACTCCATTGAAGAACAGGACAAGCTATTGTAAATATGAACCATCAAAGCATTAGCCATTTCAATGAAATGAAGCAAATCAATTGTTTTCTATAAAGGTGCCTTTCAGATCTCCTTTTTCAGGTTCTGAGATCCCTTATCAAGTTCAGCATTATTAAATGTTGGACTATGGGCTGCAAGAGTAATTTTTTAGGACTTCTAAAGGGTCACTTTGCTGCTAACGTGCTTGTCTTTGCATTTATTTTACTTGACCTAAACAGGGTTATACACACACACACACACACACAGAGGATATATGTAAACCAAGATTAATTCTGTTGCATATAATACTTGCTTGAGCCCTAACCCAGAAAAGTGTTTGAGGACTTACAGAAAATGAAGGATGTGCTTGAAATGCTTTCATAACATGGGATTGGTATTTCCAGTGAAACACATCCACTAATGTAATGATCTGGTTTAGATTCTTACTGTTTTTCTGCAAGAAAACAAATACTGTCTGCACTGGGGAAATGTGTTCTTTGTAGTGCATCGTATGCACACCGTGGTAGATAGCTACATATCCAGATCAGTGGAATTGTTTCCTTATTTAAGGTGTCCATCAGCTGCTGGAAAGATGCTGCAGCAATGCTGTGCCAACAGTTTCCATATTGGGGCAACACAAATTGTTTGTACAAGTATTCAAAGGTTGGACAATACTCGATCTGTTCTGCATGTTCTCTACTCAGCATAATAGAAGTAAAAATATTTTGAAGTTTATGTTGTATATGTAGCTTTTATTCTAATAACTTTAGGGAAATTCTGCACAAGAAATTTCCAGTGAAATGTAGGAATTCCTTAACTTCAAGCATGAAGGGTATCCATCTCAAAACACATGCTTGAATTTAAATAGAAGATTAAATGCCTTCATAGACTGGAGTTAGTGTTTCCAGCCTAGTTAGCCTTTCCACTGTAGTTGGTAATCGAAGGCACCTGACTTCAACGTATGCTTTCTTTAACACACCAAAGCACTGAGCTGCCATGTTTCAAAAAAATCAAGAGATTAAATGAATTTCCTTCTTCCAGTAAAAAGTAGAATTTCCTCTCCAAAATTACATTGGCTTGAGTTCCACTATGCCTAATATACTTTCCAACACCAGTGACAGGTTTAAGATCTGGTATTCATGATGCTTAAGAGCTAAAAACATATGATTTATACTTCTGGAAAGACTGTATTTCTAGCTTTCTAATGGGACAAACAGAAGTTGCACCTAGCCCTAGAATGTCCAGAGTAATCGAACCTTAAAGCTATGATATGCATTTAAACACGAAAGTTATTTCAGGTCATTTTAAAACATGATTTTAAATAAATGAATTATATCTTTCCCAATTTAAAACTGAATCTGGTAATAATTTAGCAAGATGGATTTTGGACACAATATCTATCATACACGTCTGCCTTCCAAAGCATGCAGTAAAACACAGGGTTTACTGTAAATTGCTTGATTGCTTTATGTTCTTCCCAAATTCAGCTCAGTGGAGTAACAATGGTATAAAGCTGGTGAGAGAGGAGACCTTTCTTGTGCCTCAGTGACTGAATTATTCCAATTTTTCACTTTCATGTGAACCTAGTGTTGCTCCCCTAACTGATCATCCTATTGACCCTGCAAGAAGCAGTTATGAGGAAGGTGACAGGGTCTGTTTACTCTGTTTTTTGTTTTGTTTTTTTTTTTGAGCAAAACCATCTTTGAAAACGGAAATTCTCTTTCATAGCATTTTAAACTGTGTATATTAATAGTGAACATTTCTCTAAAAGAGGTAATGGTAGTACTATTCTGACGTAAATGTAAATCTACTTTTTCCTACAAATTAAAACCTCAAAAATTATGAATGTATTCTTGCTGAATACTGATATCCTCTCATTCTTCCTCCACAATTTTTCCTACCCTTTACAACTCCCTAAATTATAAGGGAATTAAAAGTCCATTAGATAGTATACATTAACATATGCTATTATGGTTCTAGCTAGCGAGTGTGGGCAGAAACTGCTGTGTGATACGATTTTCCATTACTGTGCTTTGAAGGCAAAATATAATATTGTTTAAAGTTTTGCTTTTTTTTTTAATAAAGTGATAAATTTCTAAGCTATGGAATGTGACCTAAAATAGGTAAAGAAAATACTTGTTTGTAAAATATGCTCCCCATGAATTACTATCTTGAAAATAATCTCAGGTTTCCAGGCCACGTCAAAGCAAGCTTTTATAGACATCTATAGAATACCCTCTCCCAAGGAAATCTGACTCCATTTTTTCAGTAGACATAGTTGCCACATGCTTTGAACCAAAAAGAACAACTGCAATTTTTTTAAAGTGCATTGCTTTTAGTTTCTGTCTGCCTTGAGTCTGCCAGGAGAAAGTGGCTATGGCCCATGTATTTTTATGTCCTTGACCAAGTCAGCTATCCTTGCTATATCCTAATTTTGCCACAGGTATGATGGCACAATGCTTCTCTACCTCATGAGATGGAAATTAGAAATTATATTGAAAATTTGCAATGTGCTCAGAGAGGATTTGTCAAATCTGTAATGTATTTAATTGGAAAGTACTACAGCTGGGCAAAATATTGCATGTATTAGTGCTATGTTTTCTACTAGTTCAAAGACTTTATCATCGTGCTATCACAGATTTAGGGGGAAATACCAGGTATAAATCTTAACAGTCAGAGAAATTTACTTACAGTTGCCTTTTCTACTATTATTGATAGCAGATTTATATCTGTGACCAAGAACGAAGTCATCCGAATGCAGTCATGGATGATTTTAAATTAAACATAAAGTTTAAGAAAATTCTGGCTGAATGTCATCAAGATCCATCATACCAAGCCGTCTGAGAGGCTAAAGGGCATGCTGTGAGCGAGCTGAAGGGCAAAAGCAGAGCCAGAGCCGGAACCACTGTGTGGAGGCAGTGTGGCATGGGGATGGTCACAGGAGCCATCTGGGAAGAAGAAGGCGGTCACTCCTTTAATGTGCCCAGCTTCCTCCCAGCATCTATTCCTCTTTTCCATCGCCTTCTACTGTTTCTACACAGGCAGCATTGTGGATTCCTGAGCAGAGGGAATTTTTTTTCCCCCAAAATCCAGCTATAATTTACAACTCTTTTTTCTGTGTTGACCATAAAAGGAAAAGTCTATATTTGAAATCAAATTTTAAATGTGAACTGAAATTTAATATATGGAAGACAAGGAATATTTATGGCCATATTGTTTGTATTTGGGGATAAAAATAACCTTTTCATGAAAAACATGATATTGACCCAAATTCCATTGTTTCCCCTGTAACACATGCACTAAGGAGTCCTAAGTGGATAATGGGAAAGAACAATAATAAGGATAACAATAGGTTACAGAAACAATTAGGTAAGGAATAACACATGACAGGTAATCCAGTGGTAAATTTATAGGCATGC
>VXAL01009642.1:17241-42241 GCA_013399475.1 Chauna torquata | reverse complement strand
GGCATAATTCTGTATCTTCTTCCACATATGAAACAAAAAAATATGAGCCTGCAAAACTGTATAAACAAAGAAAAATACATCAAAACATAATGGAGAGAATGGAGCTCTTCTAGTGCTGTTGATTGCTGAAGAGAAAATACAGAACCCATTAGGAATGCCTTCCTATTCTTTAATTCTTTCCCTCCCCCCACCCAGCCCCTCAACCCAACCAAGGCTATTACACACATGAAGACACACATCTTCAATCATTTCATATCCTCCCCAGCACTTTTCAAGCCGTACTTCGCCCTCTTGCCTTTCAGCACCATATATAAACAGCACACATATTCCCTCAGGACAGTGCACAACTCTGTTTCCTTCCTCAACAAGAATCACATGTAGCAGCTACATGCTACAAGCCACAGGCAGAGTCAAGGTCACTTGCATGTCCTTAGAACCTCTTCCTTTTTTTCTCTACTGATAATTTTCCATTTGGACTTTGCTGGGTATTACTGTGGTGGATGCTCTCCAGCAAATTGCAGTTCTTCTTATTTGGAGAAAATCCCAAGGGAAAAAGAATTTTATATATTTTTCTCTAATTCAAACATTTTTACTACTTTGCAATGACTGTTTTTTCTTCTAAAATTAAAATCATATTCTGAATAACTGTGCCTCTTACATGTAGAAGTAAAAAGAGTCTCTTGTTGCTTCCTGTCATGTCCAGTGTGCATAAGCTTTATGTTGTGCTACTTTAAGGATTATGTTGGAAGCCATATATTCAAAGGACATGCAAGGTAAATATAGTCCCGATTGTTCTTGTCAGCTAAAGTAGTCCTAAAGAATGTCATGAGCAAAGGGCAGTCCCTTAAGCTAGGTCCTAAGCAAATTTCTCCATAAAATATTGCTAACATATCTTATTTCAGTGGCCTGTCACCCCTATGAAATATATTATATTGGCCTTTTAAGGGCAAGATTTGGTCCTAACACTGTTCTATTAATTTTGGAGTAAAAAGTGATAGCTTATTTCCTGAAGACCATGGGAAAACTTAGGGTTTAGTGCCATCTAGAATGACAGGGAGACTGTTCAGGAATCTATTTTTTTACAGGAAGGGAGACCTGTTTTGTGAATGTCCATGGTAAAAAGGAAGGTTGGAAAATCTCTTCCATCAATGCTGCTTAGAAAAAGGATTGGAGAAGAAACCTAAGAGCTACTTTATAAGAAGACTATACAGGTGTTGAGATTGTCTAATGAACAAACAGAGAAAAGTAACGAAGTCATGTAAAATTTTTGTCTGTATTTGTTTTTCTATTATAATTTCTATAAACATGATAAATACTATAGTCTTTCGCCCAAATAATTGCACTGAATCAAAGATAATGCATCCTTTCTGATTATGGGATTATCTTGGCCCAACAAGACAGTCAAATATGAAGCTTTGGATAAGTAGAGTTGGTGTAGGAAGATCATGAGCATTGCCTGCATGCTAATTAGAAAATAAACCACACGACAATTGTTATAATGTACTTAACCAAGTAAGCTTCCAGAAATGATTTACTATCATCTTCATATTGATACAAAGCTATATTTGAAAAACTAATAGATTGGCCATGTCCTCCCCAAAGTGTTTGATTTAAAGTTCAAGCTTTTTTAAGTACTATGTATTGCCATTAAGATAAAATATTGGGCAGTGCTATCTCCTGGACACCATATTTTTAAGAATATGCTTCATGCTTCATTTACCAGAAATGTATTGAGATTTTCCTGAGCCAATATTCAAAGAATAACTTCACATTTTTCATAGCAAAATGCCATGNTATATATATTTGGTATACCATCTAAAGCACAAACAGACTATATTCATGTACTGCATATAAAAACATATTTGCAGGAATGTGAGTTTCCAGACATTACCTCGTAGCAGTTGGCACTTGGAAAGCTCTTGATTTCTGAAAAATGACAAGGGAAAGCCACAAGCAAAGCACAGTTATGATACATGATGCCAGAGAAGTGGCTGCCTTGAACTGGGGGATGATTCCTGCTGGGGCGTCATACCTCAGCTCTGTGTAGTCAACTCGCTTGATAAAGCTTTCTGCTCTTCTCCAAATACTGCATTAGGCACCTGTAGCCTCATACAAGATACATCTGTGTACTATCAAACTGAAGTTTAGACTGAGCCGTTACTGTGAAATTTGAAACGAAGCATGTATATGTTGGAAACAATTTGAATAGAAACAAAAATGAATTCTACCAGCAATCAGATAGTGTCAATGTATTGAAATTTTGACTAATGTAAGTACGTCCCTGAATGAAAGTCACTCTGAACGTCTCTCTTTCAAGTTGTTTGGAAAGTCCTGCGGAGGCTGCCATGATTGTTGTTGCAAACTGTACGTGGTCAAAAGATCATCACTGTAGAACTGCAGAACTTGTTATGTGCTGAATCCCTGGTACTCTCAGTGAATGTACCATTTGGGATACAACTCAGGAGGGTGGCAAAATATAAGTTAGTGGTTTTAACCCTCAATTCAGAAATGGTATCTTGTTAGAGTACTATTTACTACCAAAAGATTGCATGCTGATAGCACTGCACAGCTTCCCTTGCTGCCAGAGCAATCCTGATATATTTTAACAATTCTGCCAGGCTTCTTGCCTTAGGTTTTCTGTTTGTTACCATTGGTGATGCATCCTGTTAAGCATTTCTCTTTCTAGATGGAGTGCCAGATTTCTCCTTCACTCTACGCTCTAGAGCAGAAAGTTAGAGAAGAGAGGGGACAGAAGATAGCAGAAGTTCTTGAAGATATATAATTCCAAAGTTTAAAGTAAAGGAAACAGAGTAAGAGCAATTCAGAGTGTGTATATCGTAATACATATTTTGACTTGTGTATGTTTATTAGGGATATTTATTCACACTTGTTGAGCTCCTATACCCCACAACTAGTCCCAATGACTTTTGCAGGGCTGTGTATATAATAAGCAAGGCAAGGTTTCCTGTCCAATTCCTGTCCCTGTAGGACTAACAAAACAATCTAGAACAAAAGTAAAGATATCCTGATAATTTTAATTACATCATACCTGAATAGTTCAAAGCTCACATCTGCCTTTCACAAGAATATACACATCAATGAGTCCACAGTTCAGGAGCAGAGATGAGATTCAAAAATCTCCTCAGCACCAAATGAACTACAAAGCAGCAAATCACACGGAATAAGCTACTACAGACCGCAAACACAGAATAAACAATAATGAGCATTGCAAACAAAAGAAAGAGCTTGGGTTAATTCAGGTTCACAGTGGGCTTTGGATCTGAACTAAAAATATGTCTCTTAAATGCAAATAAAGAAAAATGATGGGCATTTGCATGATTGACAGCGTTTCGAAATAGAATTGTTGCTATAATTAAGCAATAATGTATGAGTGAGTGTACATTATGACAAATTGGAAGCTTGGTTGATTAGATTGAGCATATAAGCTGTCAGTATAATTATCACATTTTAATCATTTTTCTCCATTTTTTATAACAGCATTGTCTTCAGCCTCATTTGGTGCTTATTAGATTGATATTCTAAGAGGAATTGTGCAACATAAAACATGTCCTTTAACAGGATGAACTTTAGGTAAGACTTTAGGTACGTCTATAAACATTTATAGTGATTTCTGTTGTGTCTCAACTTCTTGCTACATCTTATGTGTCAAATAACATTATTCTAGCACTTTCTTTATCATGATAAAATATTATAAACTGAGCAGAGCTTATCTCACTAAGTACTCAGGTACTCAGTATGTATTTTAAGCTGTCATAGGCAAAACATCTCACATTGTTACAGCTGAATAATTAATTCATAATACACATTACAATAATTAACAAGATGCTGAGTCAATCAGCATGGAAGCAAGATTTTTCCATTTTTATGGAGCTATGTGTGTAATTTTTTAAACAAGCAAATGTTCTGTGTTAATGCCAGGGAAAGAGCAACATTTGAAGTAATTCAGTTTAAAAGGTTTTGTTTTATACCAGGTACGTTTCTAAACTGTAAATCACTGAAAGAGTAGCATGCCCCTGAAACTGCAATATAATAAAGAAAACAGGTTCTTAATATGGTCATGCTCTTACAGTCTTACCCTATCTCAAATTAGATCTGATCATCTCTTCACCACTGTTGAAATAAGAAAGTGGAAGGTAGTCTGGGTGTTAAAACACAGATCTGTGAAACAAAATTCTCAAGTTGCTTTCACCAGTTCTGCAACTGATTTGCTTCTTGGCCTTGGGCACAATGCTTACCTGCTACTCAACTTAGTGGCCCCTGGGGAACCAGTGAAGATTATTAGCTCACTGGGAAATAGAGATACCCATGTGTTCTGCTGGGATTATTGGAAAATTAATGTGCTCTAGCTCTCAGTTTACAGCTGTTAAAATTCACATTGTGTAGAAGGTCTACTCAAGGCTTTGCAGCTGCTACATATGTTAGAGAAGTGTAGACTTTATGTAGGCTTTCTGGCCTTATTCAGGATACCTATCAAAGTTGGTAGTACAATTTTTCCTCGAGAAATTGCATAGAACTAATCATAGCAACAGAAAGGTCTTAACTATTCTCAGATTACTGAAAGATATTCAGTAGCAGTGGTTTGAATGTCTTTAATATCAAAATCTGGAAAAAAATGACGAGAAAAAGTTTCAGGCAAAATAGGTGTATTCCAGAAGTTGTTCCCTCCATATCCTCTTCAGTACGTATTGAATAAACTGTAAGCATTATATTTTCTCAAGGTACCTTGTGATATCAACAGTGAAATCTGAAATACCAAAGTCTTCTTTAGTTGGTTATTTTTAGAAACACAAAATTGCCAAAAAATCCTGCTTGAATATTTTGTATAGTTTGCTTTATCTCTGTTTATTTCCATTACTATACTTTCCACAAATGTTCTTTAGTTGGAGTTGATGCCAGAAATATTCTAAAAAATTATATATTTTAGGCTCAATTTGAAGAATATTTGCAGAAAGTTATTTTGAATTCAGAAATGCAAATATTCATGTAATAAACCTACTTTTAATACAGAATTTTATCTATCCTTTGAAAATTTACCTTCTGACCTTTAACTTTGCATTTCTCCAACAAAATACTTCAGTATTTCAACAGTCTTCCCTAAGTTCAAGGTGAACATGTTATTTCAAGTCTTGGATATTGCTGTCTGTGCAGAATAATCTTGTGCAATTCTTAATTCTTCTGCTACTACTTCTAATGACCCAATTACCAGTAAAATGCATAAAAGCGAGATTTTAGCATTGATTTTTCCCTTGATTTTCTCAATAGCTTTCACAAACCTGAACTTAATATGCTTTTTGTCATAATTATAAGGGTTTGATGTTGGATCCTACTAGGTTTATTTAGTGTTTCAAAGGACTCAGTGAAGCCTCTTCCGTGAACTTACCAGGGAATATCGGTTACCTAAGTTTGAGAGGTAAAACCTCATTATGTTATGAAAATTTTGCAAGAAATAATATGGAGAATTATAAGTAAATGGCCAGGTCTTGGTTGGAAAAGAGCTTTACAATAAAGTATCTCAAAGTTCAGTGTATTAATGTCATTGTTGTTCTGGAGATTTACTCCACTAAGAGGCTCTAAGATGTAGATGAATAGTGAGGTGGGAAAACATGCTGATTGAATCCATTAGTTAGCCTGGTGAAGCTAAGGCAATCCTCCAGGTATAGCTTCATAAGACAGAATTCAACAAGGGACAAATAAAAGCCATCTGCCCCTGCAACTACAGGCTCTCTGCTTGCATTTTGAATTGCCTTTGGATTGCTGCATAGTTCAGTGACAGCAGAAGTGCAGTAAAGATAAGAAGTGCTGTGTCTCAACACTACCAGCGCTGTGGGGGCCCTTTCTAAGCCAGTGCAAGGATCCTCTAGGCAGGTTATCATTTTCTACTAAGTGAAATAGGACATTTTCATTGAAGTGTGTATCACTGGACAAGGCAGTGATTTTCTAAATATTTTTCTGGCAGTTCATGGTTTGAATCACTAAACCTTACTAGTTAGAGTGACTAGGCAAATCAGCATCAAACTTACGCATCAGACCAGCATTTCCACTCATCCTGTGGAAGGGTGCAGGACGATTTGCAGAAGCAGCACCAGGATCCATGCAGGGACCCATCCCATGGGGAGGCAGGGCAGATGGCCAGCATGGCAGAAAACAAACCCCGCACCTTGCTGGCCTTTGTACTTTGTCAAATGGAGTATGCGAGTCTTTGCGATACACCTCGAGGTGTACAACCATGCGGAGAGAGTATGGGCTGACAAACGAAGGCAGCATGCATTACCTGGGCTCTGTGCTGCAGCGAGGTGATTGCATGGCTTCCAGATGAGAACTGGCTGGCTTCCAGCTGCCGGGGAGCATGGGCAGAGCAAAATTACACCTGTCGGTATGCATCTGTGTGTACTGCCCAGCCAAAACACACTTGTGCTCTCAAGGACACCTTCTCCCAAACATCTGAAAGTGCCATGCAAATACAATTATCTAGCCCTGTTAGACAATACTGTTTGGGGATGCCAAGGAAAATGGCACTTGGGTATCTGTGCTGGGACAAGTAAAAAGCAAGAGGAAAATTTAGTTTTCAAATGACAGAGGGCTAATTTCAGCCCTAAAAGCAGGCTTTCTGAATTGCACTTATCCCCTCTTAAACCAGCGCTAGCGAGGTGGGGAGCGTGGTAATGTTGTAACATGAAAATATGTTCACGTTTACTTTGGGGAAAAAAAAGGACAGGAGTTTGGATTTCTTCTTGTTTTAAGCATTCTGCTTTGCCTCTTGTGGTGTCAGAAGATTAATTTACTTTCCTTTTGTTTCTTGTTGGTATGTAATCCGTAGCATTAATTTATTCTTCAAGGTCTGATAACATCAGTTCTGTGTCCATTGTCATCAAAGTGTATAGGTGATGTGTAGAAATGATAACAAGGTTGCATTTTTTCTGTGCTCGATGCCTATTCAACAAAGCAGCCTGCTTTGTTGTTGCATTCTTCTTCCATTTCTCTGTTGCCACGTTTGCTGGAAGAGCCTGAGATATTTTTCTATCCTGTGAAAAAATCCTTTCTTTAGTGAATTTACAGATCAGAGATATACTGACTTTCAAAGATAGTAAATAACTATTTCTGTATCTGTCTTCCACGTAGGGAAATTTTGTTCTTGAGATTATCTAATACTTTTTATTAGTATCATTCTATTTTCACTTCTTATACACTTGGTAAATTTTAGCTGAGACTCCTATTAGAGAAAAATGTTTTGCCCCCAGTAAAAATTGTGGAGAGCTCTTCAAAAGACTAACATTCTCATACTTCGGCATCAGTGATTGAAATCTGGCAAGAAGATGGTATTTATGTAAGGGCATTTATGTATGCCTTCTATTGTTCAAGGGAGCTGATGTGTAAGCCTCTCAAAACAAACAAACAAAACCCCTTTTTAACACACAGTGTAGGCGTTTAAAAGTTAACAGCAAAATTCCCTGATGATCCAGCCTTTCTGAACAAAGTTAAGAAAAAGCCAAGCAAGGCTTTTCCTGCAATTGTATCTTTGGGGCGCTGAGGAAAATTTTAATTCTGGCCTTTGCAAACTTTGCAGCTTAATGAGGTTTAATGGAGTTTTTATTTATGTAGGACACATAACAAGTACTGTTTTAAACTTACTCAAGAGACTTGCCCTCTTTGGTTCCAGTTTAGTCAGGTGCTTAACTTTAAGCTGCTAATTTTCCTTGAACCCTAAATATGACTGAAACTTTTCATATAGCATAATGTTTGTGTACCATATTCAACTAGGGCTTTGGTCCTCCAGTCCTCAGACAAGTCCACAGTTTCCATATTCACTATTGGAATTGCATCTTTTCTGTTCCTGAAGGAAGGTTGCACTGCTTGTAGAGCTGCATTTCTACTGGGATTAGCCATGTTGTAAAATGGCAGGAATTACCTTGATCAGTGGATTCATTAAGAGAAATATGTCTGAACAAACTGAAAGAGAGAAAGGAAATATGAGATTATTCTCAAAAAATTATATATACAAGGAATGAGAAGAGCTTTGTTCAAAGTCCAGAAATGCACTATTTTGTCTTTTTTACAAAAGGGTTTGAAACATTTACTTGCTGTACACAGTTTTAGACCGAAGCCTCATCTCCTGCACCTGCACAGAAGTGGAATATATATTTCTAGACAAAGGATTCATCATTGACATACATATCGTATGGGAGTAGAATTTGCCATTCTTAAATGTATGGATACAAAATGTATATATTATGCAACTATTTGGGAATTGTGCATCTTTTCTGCATGTTTATGTTTGAAAAGCATCTATTCCTTCTGTATCTGTACATTTCTAACTACTTATCTAGGAAACAGAGCTCCCTTTTTCAAACGCATGCTATTTTTCACTAGAACTAAGTCACCGACAAGTTCTCTTTTCAAAGCAGTTTCCAATGTACTTGTACAACATTATTCCACAGATTTGCTATTGAAATGAAATACTGCAGTGACCTTTTTAATTCCCCTGACTTTTTACAATCTTTGAAATTTAGCACAACAGCAGGAGTTTAATCATATTCACTGATGTAAAAGACAAAATAAGGCACCTCTACATTCAGATAGAGATATGACCTCAAAGGTGCAGAGCCTTCAGAGACTCACTGGAGATCCCCAAGGACAATTACAGCAGTCTTGCTTGCGGTCTTCCTGCAATCTCTGACTTTGCTTCCTGATAACGCTAACAGAAATTTTGCACTTAGAGTGTTATACTGAATCCTGTTGTTTTCCTATCAAAGAATAATCCATATTTACTTTATCTCTCTGTTCCAGTTTAGGTCCATTACACTTACAACACTTTTCAGACTTGAACTTCCAAGGTCTTTTATCCTCTTACTATTGTAAGGTCCAAGGCTCTGGTGCCACACACATCATTTTTTTTTCTACCACAGTATGAAAGTTCAGCAGCAAAACTAACTCCTAACATAACTCCTCCACTGGCAGTTGTCTGTTCTGTTGGTGGTTTTGTCAATTCTGTTGATTAATGCCAGGTGGGCCAAAGGAAGGCCTTAAGACATCCCAACATGTGTATCCATTGCCCCAGAGTGACAGGGCAGATCAGCTCTCTTAAAGCCTCCTCCCGTGCAGCCACCACGGGATTGATGAAGAACCCAGCCAGCTCTGAGCTTGTTTTAGAGTCAAAATGGAGCTGGGGGAGTAACACATGATCTCTCTGCAAAGGTTTTTGACAGCTTAAAAGTACAGTGTGTGTGTTTTTGTCTCTATGTGCTCACACGTGCTCAGAACAAGACTGTGAGCAGTTCTACACCACAAGACTCCTTTTCAAGGACTTACAAAAATGAAACCTGCAGCTTTTCTTCCACAAATTGCACCTTTTATGCAAGCAAATTTCATAAATGACTTTAAAATTACCTTTTTTTTTAAGGTTTATTTGGTCCAGCTGACCTAAGAAACAAGGTAGATCAAAGGAGTAGAGTCAAGGATTAATATCAGAGCCCTTAAACTTTTTTTGGTATCACTGTCTTATATGTTGGAAGATCAGCACTGGCTGGTGAGTTCTGTGTTGTGGCTATTTGATGGCCTCTATGAATTGAGTCAATAGCTGTAGTTCAGTTAATCAAAGGCAGAGACAAAACCTATCGTCATGAGCTGGCAGCCACAGCAGAAAAATAGGGACTTGAGGTGTGGTGGCTCCTGACACCGTTCTACTGGGCAGACAAAGATTTGCATGAATACTGTTTCTGATTTAACTCTTTTGTTGAAGGAGACTTTAATTGTTTGGGAAATTATTCAAGCACCAGTCACGAGCACTAAAGTCAACAGTTTGTTAACAAATGAACCTTGCAGCGTCTTAAATCTTATTGGACATGCTTTTCGCACATAGCTCTCAATAACATGAGCTTTTAGTAACTTCTAGTATTGTTGAAATTAATAGCAATTTACATGAGATGCTTCATGTAGAAAATCTTGCAGAACTATTTCCTTGAATTCTAGAAATGAATTTGTTTTGAGATACTTTAATAATAAGTTGTGTACATCAAATAGATACTTTCTTCAATGTTGCAGTTTTATTGACTGATTTGATGAAAGTATGTTTCAAAGATGCATTTGTACTTATCTATCAGACAATACTGTTCTAAATGTACATCCCATTAAAAATCAATGCTTAGCATCAAAACCATGAACCTTCTCTGAGCAGTCTTAACTTACCTAAATTCTTCAATGAGCAAATACCAAGTCATCCTAATCTGGACATTTTGCCGTTAATCCACAGAGTAAATCTGAAAAGTGAGCAAACGCAAGAACTCATCATCTGCTCTAAGGGCTGCAGAAAAAGAGTTTAACCACAGTGGGTAAATTATTTATTGCAAATTATTTGCTTACCTCAAGTTTACAATTTATAGAATGTGGCTTCATGGAAATACAGGTGGCTGACCTGGTCAGCTTACAGCTAGGTGATTAACCTTCTGAGAGAAGCCAAATCACATGTTCAACTGAGATTCTATTCTTGGATTAACAAATGAAGTCATTTATCTGAAGGCACTTGTTCCTGACTATATTTTGTTTGACCAAAAACTACTAAAAAAAAATACATTAAGCTAGCAATACTTGCTGTTAAACTTGACATCCACATAGGGATCTTTAACAAGCCATTTGTGGCCCTTCATTACAAAATTTACTGCACAATTCTTTATGTGCTTCCATATCCTTCACATAAAGCACTATACAGTAGTTTCAATAAAATTTGTGTGAAGTGCTGTACAAAACTCAATCTTGGCAATGGGATTCCATCAGGAAGACTGAGTGTGATGGTATTAGACTTTTATTTGTAAGAATTTTCCCTGTAAATGACTAAATCGTTATTCAGTTGAGAGACAACTTACTGTAAACAGTGTATTGCTTCTGGATATATCACCTGTGATCAATAGACTCTCGTTCTGGCTCAGCACTTGTTAATATTGTATACGGGCTTGATTAAATGTTTAAAACCATTTTTTAATTGGCAAAATTTAAAAGGATGGACTTATTAGCCAAAACATTCAGCTTTTAATGCAACACTCAAAAACATTTACTGGTGCTATATCATCTTAGGATGTGATGTAATCAGATCTAATAACTTATGTCAGACTGCCCTTCATTAGTATGTGGATAGGAGACACATGATCCAAGGGAACTCTAAATTTTCTGACAGACTTGGCACAGATGCGATCCCACCACATTGTGATTGATTCTCTTAGTTCAACATCGACTAGAATTTCCTTTTATTAGCTTTTACGATTAGTTCCTTTTGCTATTTTTTAATTTTTTTTATTTTTAATAAATTTTCCTTGTCTGACAAGACCCAAGTTCCTTGTTTTCCACAAAAGAGCTACTAATGCCATGAACATACACAATTACGCAGGCAGTCCTGCTCTTGGGTTTTCTAAGTGTTTGTGACAACCACAGACACTTCCAGCTTGACTAAGGAAGTGTTGGTGTTGCTGGACCTTGCAGGACAGGAATATAAGGTCATTGTTGAGGCCCAAGTTTGCAATTTGTGCAGTGTGTGCCATTAATCACTGAAAGAAGGTGTAAACCCTTTATTAATTTATTTTCCGCTCATCTTCTGGATGCACAGACATGGTACCCCAAATATACCTGCAAAGGAATGCTTATGAGGGTGCACATTCCAGTCCTCAGAGCTTGGGTAGGGTAGTTCCCTTTCTCCACCCACGTTCAGTAACAACTCAAGTTACATGAACATGAGCTGTATTTTCTACAAGACTTCTGTCTCTCTCACTGCACAGGCTCCACAAGGTTCACTTAAAAAACATCTGTTTAACATTCCTTTTATCCTCAGTTTTCAGAGTATGGCCCCTTGCTGTGAGTACACACAACTTCAATTTGACTTACAAACCTGGATTAGTTTATCTTCACATGTTCACGGTGTAGTGAGGTTGTTATACCCTCATTTTAGTGGAAAGGGAAATGAGGCACAGAAGGATTTAATTTAGATACTAAGGCCCTGATTTGTTTGGTGGATGCAGTATTAAGTAATGCATCATAGCTCTGAAGCACATCCTGGTTGATTTCAGCAGTGGCTATGATCGGCTGGTGATTCAGTTCCCAGCTAGCAACCACGGGGAAGAAGCTAGATTTAAGGACCTTGCTCAGTAGCATTAGAAATGCTGCAGCAGAAACAGAGACAGTAACAGATTGCTCAGGCAGCACTGGAAGACCTTTGCTATGAACCTATTTTCCTCCTCTTGTTGGAGGCCCCTGGATGTCCTGGTAAACACTTTCCTATTTTGATCGTAAACAAGATCAGACCATACTTTATTCAGTTTGGCAAATCAGTTAAATGACATTTCTGTCACACAGCCTCTTATTTGACTTAACAATTAATCATATCAATGTGGACAATGCACATCAAAATGTTATTGCCGAGGCTGGCAAAATAGCTCAGCTTGGCTTTGCCTCTAAGGCTGGCATTTTAAAGTGAACAGACTCCTTTTACCATGCCAGCTCAAACAAACCCAGCACCACTGCCAGAAGCAAGCAGCTCACACGTACTATTCTTTGCCCCAGCCTTCCCTCTGTACATCTGCTTTTCCTTCATGGTTTGTCCCAGTTGCCCTTACTTTACCTTCTATCCTTAAAAAAAAAAAAAAAAAAAAAAAGTAGAAAACTCCCATTATATTCTTGTCCCAATCTACATTTTTTTCCCATACCCATTTTCTGCTTTTTGTTCCTTTGGCATTTCAGACTGAATGCTGAAATTTCTTAGCCTGCTGAACCAGTACCAGGAAACAAGGTCACTAAAATACAGGACAAGCAAGTTCCCAGGTGTGCCCAAATTAATTTGTCTGGGCTTGTGCTGAAGAGAGCCAGCTCCACTGCCCTTTGAGGAGGCTATCTGCAACCTGCAAAGTTTGGGTGCACAAAGAAAGCCAAGCAAAGGAAGAACCTGAGAGGGTTTAGCTGCTACATTAAAGTGGGGTGATTTACCAGGCATTAAAAGTGGCCAAATGGTGGGTGTTTTTTCTATAGGCAGTAAAAGTCTCCTTTTTAACAAAAAAAAAAAACAAAACAAAAACAAAAAACACATTGTCTGCCAATTATTAAAACACTGAGGAAAAGTTTCAAAGGTTGGTGTTTTCCAGTTTCATCCATTTTGTCATCATCCTCCTCTCTTTCAGCAAAACTGATCATTAATTTCTTCCAGGATTTTTCTGTAGCCCCTGCAACCAGCAACAGTAGCAGAACTGAAATGATGAGACGGAGTCAGAAGGCACCTCCAAGCCAGTAGGAGCTCTCCTCCCATTGGCTTGTGCAGGGTCAGACCCTCTCAGGTGCGTCCGTTCAGAGACATGGGGTTTTTTACTACTTCCCAGGTCATTGTTATTCTCAGCCCACATGATTCCTTCTCTGACCATTGAAATGCTCATTTTTAATAACAAATATTGCAGCTTCTGAGATAAACAGTTCTCATTTTACAGAATTACATATAGAGCTTGGCTGCACATGCTTCACTTCCAGGTGTTTGCCAAGTTCAAGGATGGCTGAACTTTATAGTTCAGAAGCCACGAATCAGGCCCTGAAAGTCAGGAAATAGCCTTTAAAATAATAGAAGCTCAAAGAATAATCAGTGTTGGCATTTTTAATTTGCTGTCTGGTTTCTAAGCCTTTGGGGATTGTATTTTCCCTTTGCAAATCCACAAGGACAGAAACTTTCACATTTCTTAATGAAAGAAGAGATGGGGTAAGCACAGGGTAAAAAGCAGAGACCATGAGAGTTGACAAGACTGACAATGGCAGGCATGCTCTGCAAACACAGTGAAAGATGAGATTTGATCCCAGCCTTTGTGGCTTGCACAATACCTTAAGAATTCATGCCACTCCCTACAACAAGCACAATTCAGCATCAGAAACTATTTGCTAAAAGAAGTGTTGAAAAACAGCCCAAAATTCACTCAGTTTTGTTGATATGCAGCAGAAGTATTTCTATGTACTAGCATTTACATCTCACTGCTAGCCATCAACACAATATTGATGCTTGTTTTTTGAAAACCTGCCTGATACAAAGCCCATTTCTGTGACTGTTTCCTCAAGTGTGAAAAGGAGAATAACAGAGAATCACTATGAAGTTTATGAAAGGGCCTGGTGTGGGATTATCATAGTTAGCACTCACTAATAAAGGTACCACTACCTGGCTAGTCTCATCAAAAGCATCACTCCAGGGCTGCCTGGAAGCCAGCGCTGCTGCCTGCAGAGTCCTCTGTTTGTGCACCAGTTGGTCTCATCGGCTCTGTTCTGCCCCATGTTGCTGTGCGGTGAAAAAGCCCTAACTGACCCATTACTGGACGGGATATAACCATTTGCCTATTCCTCTGTGGACTACATGTGACTGAAGCATTGTCAGGAAATTTTCTTTCAAAAATAACAATAAACCATACCTTTTTCTTCCTTATTGTACAAGCACGGGACAAATCTGTAAGACCCTTGACGTAGTGCATACGTCAGCCTATTCTTTACGCTCAGTGAAGGTACAGCACTTCAATGGTGCTCCTTTTCATTGTACTTTAAGTGATTCCATGTACTTGACATACATAAATGGTTGTGATCCTTCCCTGAGAAGCTACATGGACAATGTACAAAGTACAGAAAGCAACCGACAAGGAAATACATAACTACTTGTATTGTTTTGTTTTCCTTTAAGTTACTCTTTTTCTTTTAAGTTGTTTTTTTTTTTTTATAAATAATGGTACAGGAGAGGTATAATGGTATTAGAAGAGTGTGTTTAATAAATACCTTGGGTTGAGTCATCCTTAAATGTCCTTCCATTTTATTTAGAAATTAAAAAAACAAACAAAAAAAGCAGGTCTTCAGGGAAGCTCAGGGACCTGGATGTGGA
Source organism: Chauna torquata (assembly GCA_013399475.1). NCBI lineage: Eukaryota > Metazoa > Chordata > Aves > Anseriformes > Anhimidae > Chauna > Chauna torquata. The sequence goes on along the minus strand of VXAL01009642.1, from coordinate 27,354 downwards.
AGAGATCTGGCATGTCATTATGTCAAGGTTTCTAGTACTACCTAAAACTTTTTTGCAGCTCAGGGGAAGAAACTTTCCAACTGGATAAATAATAACCTCCAAAAAGCACTAGAAAAAAGCATCATACTAAGTATAAGATATTAAAAGAGATCAGCAAAATAACCCCTGGCTTTCAAGTCCAAAAGTGTAATGATAATGCATTGTCAAAAGTCATGCTCAGTTACACCTTGCAAACATTTAAAATATTTATATCCTGAAAAGTATAAACCAGAAGGCCTGAATCTGTTCAAGTAAGAGGGCTTGACTTCAAGATTTGGCATCTGGGATAAAAAGTGCAATAGCAAGTAGTGGAATACATCTATCTTCTGAGTGGCACCGGGCATTTAAAAACTAACTAATGTACCTATATTTAAGAAGGCAATACATTTGGAGAACCTTTTTTTCTCACTTCTTTTTGTGGAAGCCTTTACAACTAATTTTGAAAGAAAAAAATAATTCCTAAAGTATGGAGGCAAATGTAAAGTAGATTGAAACACATCTTCTTTTCAAAGAATAGTGTGTGCCTACCTTATACCTGTCTTTGATTTCAAGACAAAGGAAATACTGGAGATATAATCCCTCCAAACTTCAGTAAAGCATCCAAAAGTCTGATGGATGGGAAACAATAGATTAAGGAAGACTGGTGTTAGTAGGAGAAATCACAAGACTGCTGAAGAACCTTCTGAAGAGCGATGACACCAGCTAGTACAGAAGAGGAGGCATTAAGCTAGAGGAAGGTTACTAATGGAGCTTCTCCGAGAACATTTTGAGATGAAGAGGTGATCTAGGGATACCATTTGGTCATGCAGTGCTGTAAACTTGTCCATGTTGCAGCCATGAAAAATGCCAGACAGCATCAAGAGAAGTATTTTCCACAAAGATAGGGAATTCATACCATTAGTGTTAGCTTAGGAGAGATCTTATGTGGAACACAATGTAGTTTTGGCTAACCCCATTCAAGAAAGACGACTGAAAAGTAAACTTGGTCAGGGAAGAGCTAGCAAGGTGGTCATGAGAATGGACAATCTGGAGAGAGGAGACTAAAAGAGCTTTTTGTCACTATCTGTAAGTGTGTATTTGGTACATAAGCGAGTGAGAGGAGGAGTACTACTTATCCAAAGATAGCTTGGAAACTTAGCAGATAATTCTTTAAAGAAATTTTGTTTGTAAGCAGTCTTTTGGACAAAAAAGTGAAAAATCTATATGCTTTAGAAGTGGAGCTTTATCACTTTTTGAAAGCGATTATATGATGTCAGTGCATGCAAACACAGGGGCATATTGTGTGACACAGTGACATATTGTTACGGTTCAGCATGGGACAGAAGAAATTCCCTTTTCCCAGAATGCTGCACTGGGGTCTCGTTCTTCTAAAATTCTCCTAATTCATTTCCAGTCTTCCAAACACTATTTTTTTGGGAAACGGTTTTAAGTCTCATCCCCTGTCTTCTGTTGAGGTTACAAGAGGCATCATCTAACTTTCAAAATGCATCATATTTCTGAATATATGCAATTATTCCTCTCTTTGGGAAGAAATACAGACCTTCTAGGGGGAGAACAAAAAACAACCTAAGACAATGAATACTGGAGGGTCCTTCAGAAGCCAGAGTTCTCCCATATGCATGCACTGGAAATAATTAGTTTATTACAAGCTGATGAGCTGGTTCAGGCTGTGACCTTCGTTTCTTTTCGGAGTGGGCTGCCATTTCTTCTCTGGACCACCAGATGCCACACTTTTACTGCAAAACTCCATTCCTCCGCCTGCACAATGGACACGTTTATGCTTTGCATTTTCACGAATCCCTTCAGTTTTGTTTTCTGCAAAATGCTTGTAAGCCTTTTAAGCATAACACTTCATGCTTCTTTCTAAGCATGTACTGTAACTCTTTAAGATAATTTGTAAACTACTTGCAGGTAGTTACTGAGAAACAACTTGTTTGTAAACTACTGGCTTCAACTGCTTCCTCAAAATAACGAGTATGGGGAATTTAAAAAAGAGCACTACTGAAATGTACAAAAGGAATATGATAACATTTGATAGAGAGAAGCAGCAAAGTGTATGAATTCAATAGCTCAAAATCAACTACATTTAACAACTGTATTAGGTAAACAAACATCAAAATAATTACAGGAGAAATATCTGCTGAAATGTTCTTAACAGAAATGCTTATCCTCATATTTTTACAGTAATTGGAGATGTAATCATTTCATAGCTTTCCTTTCTAGTATACACATATTTTATCTAAATGTAGTAGTTTACAAATGTACTTACTTATGTTTGATTCAATCTAAAATTTGGTTATTGCAAAATTATGCAATTGTGTTTTTCCTACTAGAATTATTACCATTCTCATTCCTACTGCAAAATGTGTTATTTTAACAAACCATGTACCACTCTGCAAAATTTAAAAATACTGGATTAATTTGTAGTACATTGACTGTTTAGTGTAGAATGAAAATATTGAACTGTGAGTCATCCATATTGGGCCAAAGACAGAGTGCATTGTGCCATAAACAGGAAGAAACATACACAAACACAAATAAAAGAAATACAATTTTGGTAAAAACAAAGCAAGCGAAATGCAGCAGTTGAGATTAAAAAAAGCACATCATTTTGTTAAAAGCAACAGAGTTTTTTGTTGTTGTTGTTGTTTTCAGTAAAGGCTATTTTAGGGGAATTTCAAATCTTGAAGTGTAGTAATATTGCAATTTTTTTTAATTCCCTCATCCCAGTGTATATAAAAGACCTCTTCATCAAAGTGATATCAATTGTTAAAGCCTTCAAAAGCAAACTTTCCAGGTCAAAACATATCAATATACAGGAAATAAATTCTGCTGTACATTCTTTTCCTAAAAAAAAAAAAAAAAAAAAGGCAAAGAGTATGCAAATATCATAAGACATTAATATAAAATTCTGACAGTTAAAGCAAAGGTGTTCATTAATAATTAAAATACAAATGAAGACAGAACACAATGCCTTTTTCTCTCATGAAATGATGTTAGTCTACAATTATGATAACACTGCTTTTCAATTTCATATTATTTTGTGGATATTAAACAGAAAAAAAGACAATACGATATTGTTTGGGTACTGGCAAAGAGAGCAAAGTGATATGAAATATTTACCATAAAGACTTCTCCAAAAGTTATTGACATATAATCAAATTAAAAACATTTCCATCTTCACAGCTCAGTTATGATTAGAACTTTGAATTCTACTTCTCTTCTAGTGTAAAAATATTGAAAACAAGAGGATATAATGTATACCAGAGCATTGCAGAAGCCTTTTTTCATAATCTCTCAGTGTAGAATCAGGATTTATTTGAACTTAACTGAATCGCCCATGGATAACAGAAATCACTATTTGTTCTTGATTCCAGAAGCGTCTTTTTCTTGACATGAAAATGTCAAAAAGTTTAGTAATGATAGTTTATGATGTCATTATAATTCCTGTCCATTCTTTAAAAACAGAGCATTAAGTCATTCCATCACACTGCCTTACTCTTAATCTTTCCCTTTTTCTAAGAAATTGACATATTTATCATTGATTTTCCAGCAGAAGTTGTACTGGATGCCCTTTTTAAAAAAGTACCTCAGCTAATCTAACCTCTCTTAATGATTATTCACATATTCTTTAGTAAGTGAATAAAACTTTTCTTTCACAGGTAGTAGGTACTTAATCCTCGTTATTGAGAATATGCTGAAACCTTGAATACTTGTCAAAGATTCATTTTATAATCCTGAGGTTGGTTTGCTGTCAGTGATTTACACAGGGGCTGCGCTGGCAATAATTGATTCATTCCACTCTTAAAGTCTACTGCTGTCATTAAAATGATAGTACAACACTAGCTGTTGCAATTTAGATTTACTTTAAAACAGCTTAATTCTCTCCTGGAAATAAATGGTATTGACACAGAAGAAATAATTTTGTGTGTCAAAATATAATCACAAAAAAAATTTATTCTACAAGTATTAAGCTGGAAACATATTTAAAACTTGAACTAGCTTTTGTGAATGAAAGGTGAACCTGCAATTGCATGAACAATGTGTTCATGTATTTTTGTTACCCTATTTTGGTTCAAAGAACAGTTTTTTAACCCCTTTAAAAATCTGCGGTTGAAATTGAGTTTTAAGGTATAGCTACTATAGTTAATTAGCATCTCAGACAAGATACCCATAGATGCTAAGCTTTTATAATAAAGCCAATTGCAATTTTGAACTTTCTGTGACAGTGTTCCACGTAAAAGCACATCTATTTACAGTTACTCCAGCTAAAGCTATACAGATGGCATTCTTCCACCATGTGTTGTCTTTTCTGAAAAAGAGAATCAAATGAGAAGTGTTTAACCGATTCCTCACACTGACAATGTGACATGCAGCTTTCATTTTCCTGAGTATGTTTGACTAGGGGATTAACTAAGTGCTAAGGTACAGTAGATCCCTCTAAAGGACACGGCTGTGTTTTCCCCCTTAGTTTTGTGAAGCTGCTGAGGAAAGAGTTCCCAGTGAAAGCACTAATTATTGCCCAGCAAACTACAGTAAGTTAAAATTTCTATTTAATAGAAAAATTAAAATGTTATAAATGACAAAGGTTTTGTACAGCTCTGCCAGTAATATCATGTCATGTTAATTTTAATGAAGCTTCATTAAAGTTCTCAGATAAGTAAGAAAGATAATTGTCGTTCATTAACATTGTGGTTCTACCCACAGCTGAAAAACATGCTGTAAAATGTTAGCAAGAAGACAGACTCAAATATGACTGGGATGGAAGGAGACAGTGTAAAAGAATTAATTAAGCCACAAAAGCTGCATCATTGATAGCTTAGTAAACTACCAGGAGACAAGAAAAAAATTAAGTTACAGTAAAGTAGTATCCTTTTCAACCTTGATGCGCCTATGTAGCAGACCACATGCAAAAGCATGAGGTCACTTAGGACTGAATCCTGACCATAAAAGCTGCCAGTACTCCTCCCACCGAGGTCTCTGTGTCTGATGTGCTTATTCAAGGGCAGAGCAGGGTCTTCATAATTTAGGACATCTTTTGCACAGTGTGGTTAAAGATAATAATTTGGCCAAAGATCATTCTTGATCTGGGAGGGTTAAATTAAGTTCTGACTGTACCATAATGTGGTTTTCTGTTGTGATAAAATCCACCTTGTTTTCACTACTGTCACATGAGGCACATGAAAGAAAAATTGCAACTATCTTAGTATTTTCACAAAGATTACCTCGACTTTGCACATGCCATTGTTCCAATAGCTGATATACCAATATTATTGTTATGACAGGAAGAAATCGACTGATTAGAGTATTTTTCTTGTTTTGAAATTCCCCTAAAATAGCTTTGAATGAATTTTGCTTGTTTGTACAGCTGAATCCTATACTTCTGTATCATTTCATTTTAATGACTGTAGCTCTGCACACCTGTATAGAGAGCAGGTTTAACTAACTGTTTTGTTTTTTTTTTTTTCCTATGGCTGACTAAGTAATTCCCAAGAATTCTTACCAGAGTTTAGTAGAGAAGCCTAGGTCGAATGCTGTTACATCTCTGAACAAATTTTTTGTGTGCACTTATGCCCAGCCACGTAAGTGCATGGCCTCCAGAAGCAGACCTTGCACAGGAAGTTTCAGTGTGGAGGAAAACATCCCTGTCAAAGTTATAGTCATGCATGAAGAGGTGACTATAATAAAAATAATCACTCTTGTCAGGGTTGCAAGGGGAGTGCTTAACCACTGCATTGCTTTACCATTCTTCACCTGAAATCTTTTATAACTAGACATTCACCACAATATCAGATATTTCTTCTAAAGAAATAAACTCTAACTAGCCTTGATGTATTTACAAGTTATTGGTGATTGACTTCAATATTTCCCTTTAATCATATCTTCTATTTCTGAAACAGAGAAAAAGTTAAAAGTAGCACATTTCATTAGTGGCAGAACTAAAAGACCCCACATAATGGGGCAAATCAATTTATTGAAGGAACTGGTAATCGACAAAAATAAGTGTTTTGACATCATGTTCCACAAGTCATTGAATTTCATTTAGGAATCTTCTGAAGAAATTTGCTAATTTCGAACACTGTCTCAGGCAGATCTGTTCTTAATTCAGTGAAAATCCCAAAGTATTTATTTTGCCTGAAATTTAGGCATTCTGTTGGCCAAAATTAAACTTAATTTCTGCTAAGACAGATTTTTAGCAAATGCTCTTAAAGTATGTGCTAGGATACATTAAAAAAATATGAAAGACATCTGCAAATGAACGGACTAAAATTACTCTTTCCATTTTTACAGCTAAAGCCCATAACTAGAAAATATGGCTGTCATTTAATTCTCTAGGAAATGCTTTGCTAACTTCCAGTTAGAAATAATAATAAGCCACTGCTTTCTCGCTGAAACTCTTTGCATTCTTTTCCCCAGAAATATCAGTAGGAAACTTGCGCTGGAGTGTTGCATGCAGTGTTACAAGCATACTCTACCTCCTGCCTTTAAAAAAGTATATGGATATACATGTTGCAGGACAGTTTAGTTTTGGTTTATTTATTTTTTTTTTACTGGCAGCTGAAACAAACATTTGCTATACGTAACAGCCGAGTTGTGTATTTTCTTTAAGGACATAATGTGTCTTTTAAAAATGTATAATTTTGTGTCTGAATTACATTCAGAACATGTGTGTGTGTTACCATCACTGGTCAGTGTTTCTCTATTATTTGCAGAAGCCGGGTGGTTCCTCCTGCCCCACACAGTGGTTTGATAAGTGAAACATTTTACAAACGGGATTGGAGGTGGTAGGAGGAGAGGGTCTCTTTGCTACTGGCAAATAGTCTCCATACCAAAAAAGTTAGCAATTTATTGCTATAGGAACAAAGATGCTACACAGTAGGGTATGAGGCAGTATATGCTGTGTTGGTCGTAAATCACAAAGTAGCTGAACAAATCTGCAAGTAATGAAAATGGCACTCTAATTTTCTGTTGAAAATCCAGACAGCATTCTCATCTTGCATTTCACTGTGCTGGTGCTGCTCTACAAAGGAGAATAAAACTGATTAGCAAATTGTTAATCCAATAATTGTAACAAATAATTAGCTTTGTAATAATTAGAGAAGCATATAGAATAAGAATTACATAAAATATGAAATTCCTCTTCTCCCTCCTCCTTCCCCATCATGTTCATGACTATGTGGGTAAAAATATCTTTTATATGAGATGCCAGACAGTAGTTTCTTCTTTTCCAATGAAAACATTAAAAATAAATAAATGGTAAACCTAATAAGATTGTGAACTGAACACTAAATAAGAAGAACGAGGCCACATTGTTTTCTTTGACCTTCTCTTCTTCTCATTATCCCTTCCTCAGGACATTCACTCCTTGTTGTATGCCTTCGTAATTTCTCTTTTATTATAAATTGTTAATATAAAAACGCTGTGGCTCATGAAGCTTCAGGTATGAAAATGCTATTCATGTCAAAAATAAAATCAGATTGACCTGCCAGAAGAAAACACTTTTACAACTGGTAAATATTCAGCTCTGGCTAGGGTTCCCTGCTGGTTTGACCATCTCAGCTTAATGTATTTTTAGGTACTTGTCAGTTAGAACATCTACTCGTTGCAGTTTCAAGGTTTATTATGAATGTTGCTTAAAAATCTTTTATATTTCAAATATTATGTGGATGTTTGCACTTGTGTTGAAGCCATGTAACAAGACTCAGAGCTGAGAAGAGCTCAAAATACTTAAAGCAGAAACAAAAAAAAGCTTATCCAATTGAGGGGGACACAGCCAGCTAGTATCAAAGCTGTCCTACGAGCCCTGGCTGGATGAGGTGCACTAGCAATGCCTTGGTTGTCTGTAGAGACATCGTGAGCAATGGGACCACGGCGCATCATTTTGGGCCTGGCTCTTGCATTTGGGGCTCTCAGGACTGTTCTGTAACACCCCTTTCATTCCTTTCTGTGTAACCTCACCCCCTTGCTGAGACTGGGCAAACTCATCAAGGCACAGAGGGGGAGCTGCGGCCAGTCCCCACCTCGTCACCTCCAGAAGAAGCCACTTTGGAGTCTCCCCTCATTTGCATGGGGAGATTTAATTTCCATCCCTTAAATATGACGAATTGTCGAGATTTCCTTCAGTTAATGCTTTTAACAGCTCCCAATAAACTTCATTAATCAGGCCAGCTCTAGGCCCAACGTGCAGCCTGGAAGCAGCTAATTTGCCTGATGAGCCCGCGACTTCAGTGAATAAACAGGTGGATAAGCTGAGGGTTTTATGGCCTTAATTACACTCTAATCAGTTCAGCACTTGGCAGGCAAAAGGGAAGAGGGAAAAAGGAGGCAGCAGCAACAGCAGCAACAGCAAAAGCAGCAGCAGCAGCAGCAACAGCAAAAGCAGCAGCAGCAAAAGCAGCCACAGCAGCCACCTCTGCACCTCAGTCCTTCTTTCTGTCTTTGCTCTGCACTCTCCTCCCCTGCTTTCTCTTGCCAGTGGTTGCCTCTCCCCTCTTTCTTCCTCCGTGGTTTTTCCTTTTTTTCTCCTGTTTTCCCTACCCACTCCTTCCCACTAAAGCCAACATCTGACAGAGAGACTGTTTTGTTCTGACTTCCCGCTACTTGCTGCCTCCCCTTTCCCTCTTTCTCCCCCTCTGTCCTTACCTCTTTCCCTCTCTCACCTTTTGCCCGTCCGCGGCGGCTGGGCCCATCTCCCCGCGCCGCCCCCATCCCTCTCTCCCCTGCTACATATTCTCCCTGTCACAGTTAGGCCGCCTGACAAATCACTTCAAGGGCAGCCTAACTTTGAAGGACAAGACAAAGCTTTAGCATATGGTCCAATCCCCAGATGTTTGTTTCTCTCCTGCTCTCTCTCCCTCCCCTCTAAGAAGGGCTACTTGGGAAGCCCGGTGTTTGTTTCTTTCTTTCTTTCTTTTCTTCTTTTCTTTTTTTCTTTTTTTCCTCCTCCCCCCAAGTTTTGGTGGGGGTCTCTAACTAGCAGCGGGGGATGCTTTTCCCTTTACAGCCTCCCAGCAGAGGAAGGGGTGGTGAGGAGCAGGGGGAGAAGCAGTGGTGCTCTTTCGAAACTTAACGGTGTTTTTTTACAGCGTGGGCAGGGGCGGTCTCCGGCCCGTGGGCTGGGGAGGCGGGGGCGAAGTGTCACCTCCACGCTCCTTCGCCGCCGGGGGACGTTGGGTAACCCCGGCCGGAGGGAGGCAGGGAGGCTGCCGCAGCCTCCAAGCAGCCCGCGGGCTCCGCACGGAGCGGGGGNGCCCGGTGCTGCGGGCGGGGAGGGCGGCGGGGGGCCTGCGGCGATCGTCGGCACCGGCCGCCTGCCGGGGTCTCTGCCGCCGCCGCTCCGCTCCCCGAGTGTTGCCCGCGGGCAGCAGTGGTGCCTCGCAGCCTGGGCCGTCGGAGCTGGGATGTCTGCGCCCTCATCCGCTGGTTGTACTTTGGGAAACAGGAAAAGCTGTTCAAGAGCTATGCGTGGCACATGCCTGACGGTGAGGCTGAACAAAACCAAACGAAAAAAAAGGCATCACTGCCGCTTTCAAACGAACGCTGGATCGTGCAACTGGCCTTTAAAACTGGCCACGGGACTTAGAAGCAAATGTATTTTTCCTTTCGAAAAACTTATCATAAGAGNCTTTTTTTCTTTTTTTCCTCCTCCCCCCAAGTTTTGGTGGGGGTCTCTAACTAGCAGCGGGGGATGCTTTTCCCTTTACAGCCTCCCAGCAGAGGAAGGGGTGGTGAGGAGCAGGGGGAGAAGCAGTGGTGCTCTTTCGAAACTTAACGGTGTTTTTTTACAGCGTGGGCAGGGGCGGTCTCCGGCCCGTGGGCTGGGGAGGCGGGGGCGAAGTGTCACCTCCACGCTCCTTCGCCGCCGGGGGACGTTGGGTAACCCCGGCCGGAGGGAGGCAGGGAGGCTGCCGCAGCCTCCAAGCAGCCCGCGGGCTCCGCACGGAGCGGGGGAGACCAACCCCGCCGCGTCCCCCGCCCGCAGCACCGCTCCAGCGGGGTGGGGGGGCACGAAGCGACCGGCTGGCAGCGGGCAGCGGCGGGGCTGCCGGGGCGGCTGCTGCGGAGCCCCGCCGC
>VXAL01009642.1:4637-16378 GCA_013399475.1 Chauna torquata | reverse complement strand
GCTGTTCAAGAGCTATGCGTGGCACATGCCTGACGGTGAGGCTGAACAAAACCAAACGAAAAAAAAGGCATCACTGCCGCTTTCAAACGAACGCTGGATCGTGCAACTGGCCTTTAAAACTGGCCACGGGACTTAGAAGCAAACGTATTTTTCTTTTCGAAAAACTTATCATAAGAAGGATTTGTTTGAGCATTTTATCTCAGCTGTCAGAGACATATTAAGAGAATAAAAGATGGTATTCTCCAGTACACCCTTCTTAATATAGTTTTTCATCCTGTACATGTAACAGTATTGAGACTTTAAAAAAAAAAAAAAAACTGTCACAAAAGGAAAATGGGTTTCATCTTCGTCCATTTTCAGAGATTAAAACATTCCTGTTATTCTGGAGGCTGACATGATTTTCACTTGAAATTTGCATGGGTGTGTTTACGAAGGCTCCTATTTATTTAAAGGATGCTAATTAGCATTTTTTCACTGCTTTGTAATTTCTGCAGTGTGTGGTTCAATTCCATCTTCAAAAAAACTTTGTTTATATGACTAGTATGTGTATTATAGAAGAAAACACACTGCATTCTTTACAGATTAATTCAGAAAGTATTTTCTTTAGAACAGATAACACTTCTTGCTTACATGAATATTTAAAGAGGAGAATTAATATAATCATCTTTTAACAGTCATTGCTTAAATTTTTTTTGCCCAAAATTAATTATAAGGAAATGACTCTTTCTTAAAATTGTCAGTGTAAAGGATACTTTCGAAGAAAGTTATACAATGACCCATCTTTTCATTTTCAGTGTTTTATGGCTGTAGGAACCTTGGGTGTACTTAGTGCTAGCTTTTTGTTATGATAAAGCGAAATCTTGACACTTAGTGTTGGGTCTAAGGGAGAAGAAATGGATGGCATAAACTTGCAGTCTTTATTTACTGTACCCAGATTAAATTGCTTGCCCCTTAATAAAATTGCATCTTGTGTAGGTATGTTTCCTTGATAGAACAGGGGCTCTTGCTATCCTGCTGTTCATTTCCCAGGTTTGTATATTGAGTTACTGTTTGATAATCAAACAGAAGTAAGATATTTTTTTAAAATGTGAGAGACTTTTTTTTCCCCCAAGTTCTGCAAATTCTCAAAGTGGCCCTGGAGAAATACAAATGCACAAAGCGACAGGCGAAGCCAGGCCTGTGCTCAGCACTCAATCATCCCTTGTCACAGGTGCAGCCACTATGCATTATCCTGCCGTGATTGATAGAGTGGGTTTGTGCAGACTGGGGGAGCTGGGCATGGCTCAGATGGGGCCCTGTCATCCTGGCTCCATTTGATGCTACCTGTAGGGAAAAGGGAACGTTGCTGGTTTTGGTGGTTCAAGGCTGTTCAGAAATTTTACTTCTTTGCACATAATGTAAAGGTCATATTCCCTATAAGTTGAATGTAGCTTCTAGCTTTCCATGATAAGTAGAAAAGAAATCCAGAGCCTGCTTACATTAATAATAACAACATAACAAAATTTCCTTCAGTATATCAAGATTTTTTTTTTCTTCGTTTTAATTGAGAACTTCTCAGTGGGCAGTGTACTTGAATACTTTCGCTTAACTTTTGACTAATTTAGTCACCAGAATTACCTGACAAAAGGAGCGCATTATTGGTGCAGTGCTGCCTTTCTAAGGCACATTCGGCGTCAGTGTTACTGGTCAGAAAAATAACGTAAAATATACATAAGCAGGTTGTTCCATGTAACCCAAACTTAATAAAATTATATTCACCGTATCTAACAGGTGACCAGAAAGTCTACCTAAAGGAACTATTATTGCTCTAGGACATAACGTAATAATTTATGCAGGTAGTATCTTTGACACATTTTTGTTCGGCTTGGGAAAAGAGTTTAGGTTTCTTTGCCTATGATCATTCAAGATCTTGACTAATATATGTAAGATCAAAGATGACAACAATCTCACTAGTGTTATGTAAAACTTATAATATCCTCCAGTTCCTTCATTTCTTCCTGAAATGGCCAAAGGCAAAATAATTTGCATAAAAGGTCTCCAGTTTTAAAATGGAAAATTCCTTTCATTGGGACTTTTATGTGATCCCTGAAGATTTTTACTGATGTTTACAAGCTTAATCAAAATGAACATAAAAATATTATTGCAAGTGGTTCTGGGGAAAAACAGAGCCTTGTTTTGTTTTAAAGTCTTAAGGAATTACAATAATATGGAATGACATTTAAAAATGTGATTTTGAGTTCACATCTAAATTTATAATAATTATTTGCTGCAATGGGCAACTCTCAGATATTAATTGATGAATCCTAATTTACTATCCTGCAAACTCCCCCCTCTTCCATTTCATTTCTGTGGGCAAAATTGCCTTGAAATATGAAAGCAAGGATGCTGTGTATTTTACATCAATAAAAGAAATAGTGAAAATCACTTTCTACTACAAATTGTTCTTTTAAATAGTCTTTGTTTATTTTTCTGGCTTTTTTTTTTTAATACTGATAAGACAGCAGGCTAAGTAAATCAACACTCATTTTAGATTATCTGTTCTGTGCTGCATTTGTACATTTAAACAATTTGCAGTGAGTTTTAGGGACCATGCCACACCAGCAAATATGTACCCACACTCATGCTCTTGTAATTTTGGAAAGATGGTATTTCTTTCATGAGTATTTTAGGTAAGAAAGCAGTATCTTTAAATTATATCTGAGGTCTTTCAGTGAGGAAGAAAAGTGATGACTTTATCATATATTAGTGTGGATATTTGTGTACAGACAGATTTATGTATAGCATGCCTGTGTATAAATGAGTTTCTCTATTTCATTTTAAAAGTATGCCAAGTAGCAAGATCATTCAAAACTTCATTTCTTTCCGTGCCCCTTGACTATCTTTCAACATTTTGAAATGTGTTCCGGTTAAGCATTTTTTTTTTTTCGGAGAGGATACTTACCTGTGGTTTAAACCCTGTCTTTGCAAATGTGTTTTACCTAAATGTGTAAAAATGTGAAGCAGCTACTTAAAAACTGCTTACCACTATAGCATAATTAACATCACCCTGGAGTAGTACATCATAGCTAATTCAGCGAGCCCTGCTTTACAGCTGCCACAAAGCAACAAGCAGAAGTTATGAAAAGCTCACATATCAGGATATTCCTTTAACACCTCATTTATTATTGTAACATGAAAAATGTTCCCTTCCATTTATTATGATATCACTGCATTAAGGGTCTCAGTCACAAAGAAATTATTTGTATACTCACACATATAAAGCTGCAATTTTCCTGTGAAACAGAGAATTTGTCTAATGAATTATCTTTTGATGCAAATGAAATGGATGTTTATTGAAAGGAGGATGGTAAAGTTGAAGAAATAGAGTTGTATACAGAGGTAGCATATGACCATTTAGTGTAGTTAGGAGGTAGGGTTGGTTTTTTTTGTTTGTTTTGTTTTTTGTTGTTGTTGTTGTTGTTTTTGTTTTTTTTTTCCCTGTGATTTATGCGTATTTTCTGTGAACAAATGTAGGCAAAAAGCAGCTATAAACAAAGATGAGAAACAGACAGACAGACACACACATGAGTGTAGGCTGACAGTCCACTGCCTTTATAAACATATGATAGACCCAGAGGCAAAACCAAAGCTGCCAACACAGCTACTAAATGAGTCTGCCAAAGAGCCAGATGCTGCAGCTGGAAAAGCATTTCATTGTCTTAGCAGCTGCATACTGCAATTGCAGTCCCAAAAGGAGGAGAAAGAATTGGGAGTATGATTATCAACTAAATGGTATCCGGTTGCACTTCTGTACACATGCGAATGTGCAAACACGTGTGCATATATGTAGTTAGGACAGTGACTATTTTCACTAGTGAGAGATTTTTTTTTATTATTTTTTTTTTGTCAAAGGATGCTAACAAAATTGTTAGGGGAGTCACAAGTTAAAATGTTGAAGATTTTCTATTTTTTACAGCTGTTGGCTGAGAGAGGAATGTCTAATGCTTACTTGCGTGTATTTGGGAGCCTCACAAATACACGGCTTTCCCTTCCAGATCCCCCACCCCTACCCTGTGCATAAGGGATTTTGATTTGGGAAAATGAATCAGAACAGTCCAAACATTATTAAAGTGCTGTTTTAATGACAACCAGGCTCAGCAAGGGTGTTGTATCCAGAGCCTTAGGAAGCTCAGGAGGAGGTGCTGTAACTGTCACTCATGCGGGCACTTCATGAGAGCAGGGATGACTCAGAGATCCTGCATGGCATGTGGCTCCCAAGGCTGCAGGACCCAGCTTGCCACCTGTCTGAGTTAAACAACAAAAGGAGGCTGAGCAAATCTGCCTCTACAATACAGCCCTTCTACCTGGATCAAGAAAAGAGGAATGAGGGTGACAGCCCCCGCTTTTATCGAGAGGCAGCCTGTGGTCTGCATGGCCGCAGTGCTCAGTCTAGCTCGTATGATGGCTGTGCAGCCCTTTCTAGCATGAGGTGATATATATTTGAATTTACAGTGACTTGCAAAGACAGATGTGTGTAATTTATAGAACTGACCCATGTGCAATTAGGAAACATGGTAGCTGGACTGGTGTTCCCATTCTTTTTCTAAGCAGCAGCATAGATTTGTGCTCTGAACTAATGAAGAGGCCTTTATATGAAATTAGAGATTGGGAAAGCATGTACTAAAACCTCCTTGGCTAGATAATTACATTTTTATCATTATAATGACCTGTCATACTAATAAAGTTGTTTTTTTTTTTCCCCCCAAAAAGTTCATCACCCCTGTAAGGGAGGGGTCTAGGGGAGAAAATCAATTGAAATCATTATTTCACAGGCTAGATATACTTTTAAATACTACCCTTTAAGTGGCTGTATATCATTTACATACTATTTGTACTATAAAAGTGACAAATTATTAAAAATCCCAACCTGAATGAACTAATACTAAATGTAGATCTTGGCTGGCAGACCGTGCAGGTAGTGCCTATGTTTATGCATTTCCATATGTAACTGCTTTTAGAGGGAGCAGATTGTGTGTGTATTTATAATACAAAAATATAGAATCTGAGCTAATGTCACATACATTAGCTTTCAAATTTGTCTTGAGGTTGTAGGAAAAGAAAGGAAGGAAACTCTCTGCAAAAGAATAGTTGCTCACTTTTCTGTTATCAGTTTTTACTGGGAAATGATGATGTTTGATATACGGTATGAAGAGGAGTAAAAGGTTTTCTCATTAAATAATGTTGCACTGAGAACGTGGGCTCCACCATATTTAGATACAGCAATTTTCTGTCTATCTCTCTAATAGAATATGCATGAACATTTTCAGAGAGAAAATGCCGTTTTCATACTTTTGCAAGAGAATCCTTTCTTTTTTTTTTTCCCTATATTTAGTGGCTGCTTCATTTTGTTGCCCGTAAGTCAGCTGTAGTTCAGAACAATGGATGCAAAAAAATAAAATGGGAAGAGAAGGAGAAGGGAACGTCCTCCATAGGAAGTCACAAGGCAGATAAAGAGCAGTTGTTTGCCATTGGGTGGAACAGTTGTGTCTCCCAGTAGGCTGAGCAGGCCGGCTGATACATCCAGAGGGGACGGGTGTCAGGCTGGTGCAGGTGTCAGTGGCTGCCGGTGAGTGATTGCACCATCAGCCTCCTACCGTGATCCATCATGCGGGCCCAGCCGGTGAAGAATCACAGCCTCAGCAAGGTGCTGAGCCCAGCAACATATCATTAAACAAGGTTACCACCGGCAGATTTGTTCCCATGATCAATCTGGTCGATAACCGTTCCACCTCGCTGTACATTTTCCTCCCTTCAAAACGTAAACAAGTATTATGAAAGTGGTGGCAAAACAATGTAAGGCTTGAGGAAGACTTCATTTCTCCCATGGCAAGTTGCAGGTTTCTTGTAAATCCCTTATAAATCATGAAAAATAACCCTTTCTACAAAAAATTGTCCTCAGACTGATCCTCTGAGCTCGTTCATATTTTAGGACTTGAGCTTGGTTATTTCTGACTCATTACTGGATAGATTATTTTATTTCATTTCATTTCATTTCATTTCATTTCATTTTCAGCCCCCAAAAAACAATGTGTGGATTTCTATCATGTATTAGGATGTCGTGTGCTGTTTAAACCTATATCAGCTTAGATTCATCCTTAAGCAATCTCCCAGAAGAGAGAAATAAAACACCTACTTCTGTTATAGCTTCATTTTAATTCTAGTCTCCTGTACTAATGCTCTGTCAGATCTGAACAGACCTTCTCCCACCCTGCCTCACCCAGCAACCCTGTGCTGTGTACCCAGGCTTATGAAGGTCCCCACGTTTGTATTCACCTGAATGCAGAAATCTCCTCTGTGTGCTTTGCAGGGCTGATCACCATTTCTGCTGTGATAGTGGGCTGCAAACACCTGGGCAGAAACTGTGCGATCCTGGCATCCCTCAGCAGATAGCAGGTCACCAGGGGAGTGTTTAGTACCCTCATGATATGAGAGAAAAGGGCCAGATCAGAGAGTTTTATAAACAGCCACAACTAAGCTGGCTTTCTCCACGGCAGGCTGCTGAGCTTTGGGAAACGTGGGCTGCAGGGGAACACAAAGCTGCTATCCTCCATCAACTATTTTACTAAAGCAGAAAAGTTGTGTGCTGTGCAAAAACAAGAAAATACACTTTGTGGAGGGATTGAAAAACACATATATGTACTGGAAATGGCAAAGTAGACAGTGAATAGGTGTCCTGTCCCTTTGGTAGTCATGCCAGTGACCACGTAACAAGTAATCCTCATGCAGCTGTGCAGTTTGAAGAGCTGGACAGGCAGTTACATCTTTGTGTGGTAGTAGGTAGATCACAGATGTTAGTAAAGCTTGCCGTGTGCTGGAAAAAAATGTAAAACAAGTCCCTATCCCATGCACATACAGAAAATTTTAATTGTCATGTTAATATTTAGTGGGGTCAGAGTCAGATAGTATAAGGATAATTTTTCCTTTCAGGTATTTCCAGGTGAATAGAAAAGCTCAGCTGAAATGCTACCTCCAAAAGAAAATTTAAACTTTCTGTAGAAGAGAATCTCATACTTTTCACCTAAAATGTGATTTTAAAAACAGTTTAGTTAAATAGATACAGAAGATTGGATGAACACTGATGTTGCATGCCCCATTTTGGTTTTGCCATCTTCCATTCTAGAGGAAAAGGAGGCTAAAACTGAAATGAAAAGCAATTCTGAGATGACTTTCCATTGGTTTGACTAAATTAGCTTTAAAAGTTTTCCCGTGTACACAGGCTGACCATGCCTGTGAATGAATGGCTATTGCTAAACCTGCCTGACCTTCTCATCAATAAGGGTGAGACGGAGGGCTCAGGGGAAATGTGACACATGGCGCTCTCCTCTGCTTTGCACTTCAGTTCAAAAATTGCCTTGGATACAATGTCAGCACCTACATCCAGACTTGTAGTCCCCACAGCCTCCAAACAGTTGATACTCCATCACTGCTTCATTCCTAGGGGCTCCTCAGCATTACAGGTACCTCAGTAACAAAACTGATGCTTTCCTAGGTACCAGGAATCTGTGATCCTTTAGGGGCACCCAAATATCTCAGTATTGCCATAACCATAGCACAGTGCCTGCATGGTATTGTTTTGCTTTATGCTTATAACAATAAAATCTTGCTTTTTTGCGGAAAGGATATGTAAAGCCAAGAATTGATTGTCAGCATAACGGAAATATTAGCAGTCTGATCAAATAATTGTTATATTAGTCAGATTCAATTGCTACAGAAAAAGAAAGAGAGAACGAATGGGAGAAAGAAAGAGAGAGAGAGAGGCACTGAAAATTTTCTCTTTGTAGAACCCATTTCTTTGGACCTAACAGCAAGAAAGTATCATCATGACTCTACTTCTCATGAGGTACTTACTCATAGCTTCTTTAGTCCTGGTCGCTGCAGTATGAAGGTGCCTGGCATGAACTAGGCAATGCATAAAATAAAGAGTCTTTACATTAGAGGCTGGTCTGACGGTCTTCCTCCCTTGCCTTTCTTCTCAGGCCAGAATGGATATGGACATTTCACTACTTTTCTGAAATGAATACAATTTTTTTTTTTTTGGAACACTTTAACAGCTTGTAAAGGTAGAGGCTGTTCCAGTCCAGAACAGACTTCAGAGGTGGTAAGATCTCCCTTTGACAGGTGATTTTAAAACAGACCTTTGGTCCAATTTGGGGTAGAAGGAATCTTAACAACAGAGGTACATTCCCTGCGAAGTGAAAGGAGATACTTCTCCAGCAGCTGTGCAATGCCAGGGGAAAACACAGGGGCTAGGACAAACCTTATCTATAACATTTTGTCCTTGGCAAGACCAGGTATTTCCCCATTCAGTGGGCTGGCTGTTTGGGTTCTACTCTGAGGCTCACACCAGTACGGTGAAGCTAGATACTAAAAGTTATGGGTTGCAATACTCAGAGCTGTGATTAAATTCAAAGCATGTCACATCTTTTACGACCCAGAAAATCAGTTCTGAATGTAAATTAATGAATAGCCTTTAGGTGAGGAGAGTGTATATGGGTCTTGATTTATACCCTAAAATCAAAAAGGAACCTTCAATAAGCTTGTAAATGCAGAAACAGAGTAAGTGGCTCAATACATTTTTGAAGGCGCAGTTCAATCCTGAGGTAGGGCTGGTCCAAAGTATCTTAGTAGTTATAGTCAGATGGGTTATACAGTTCCAGTATCTGAGCTCTCCTGGAAGACCCAGTGACTTTTACAGTGACCAAACTGTACAGAGGCCAAGGAGTCAGCAGTGCACCTCAGGGGTCATGGAAAAAGATCTTGGCCCTGGGGAGTCAGTGGAGATCACCACATATTTCTGGGAGATCAGAATTTTGAGCCTGTCTCCCAGTAACGATGTAACAGTATTTAGACTTCATCCTGGATGTTACTTAATTTATTAATGCCTACCCAAAATTTTAGGTATATCACCAGTCATAATGTAATAATTTCCTGTGATGGGAAAGGACAGGTATGTCTCCAAATCTAGTCTGATAAGACACTAGCTGTTTCCTAGGCTAGCTTTTAGCTAGAAGTCCCACTGAAGTATTCATGAATCTGTCTCTGTTTCTGGTGATGCAGAACCAGACTTAGAACTTCTCTCCATGTCTCCAGATTCTTTCTTTGGTCCTGAAGTTCATGAAAATGTCAAGCAGTTTGGGACCTACCTAAATGTTTATGTTAGTCTGGTTTTGAAGAGTTTCAGAACATTTCTTTTTCGAGTTCACACCCCTAACATCAAAAGGCATTTTACTGTATTCAATATTTTAAAATAATATATTTTCTTAGGTTACAGTTCAAAAGTGGGTCATACATGTCTGCACTTGTGCATTTAGGAGGAGCTTTCATATTATCAAATTATGGAAATAAATTCACTGTGATAAAGAATTTATTAGTTGTGTTTTTGTTTGCTTGTTTGTTTCCATGATTGCTTGTTTATTTGTTTGTTTACTTGTTTTCTTTAACATACAGTGAGTTCAGCTGTGGTAATCTTTGCTGGTAAAACCCGTATCAAGACCTCATCCACATGATCTGCCAATAGAGGACTTCTAGTCTGTATTGATATATGCACTAGAGAATTGATTGCCTGCCTGGGTAGATAAGAACACGTATTGTTCTTCAGTGGGTGTAGTGCATTACTCTTTCCTGGCTAATGTGATCTCAGAATCCTTCTCAATAACATAATTCCACCAATCAAACCAGATGACAAAATATAAATTTTATGGACTTGTAGTTCTCAATTCATAATCCTTTGTAAAAGACAAATATGGATGAGTGAAGTTTCCCATAATGAAAAAAACATAAAATTTCACAGTCAGCCAAGGTTCTCTTTTTGATGTGTTTCTTATGTTCATTCTTTTAGCTTTTCTACAGATTTAATTTCCTTCTCCTGACAGTAATCCTGTGATAGTAGATCTAATTTTTCTGTTAGTTAGTAAAGAGTAAGTCCCAGAACTATAGAAGCTCTTTAATGTAGTTAACACCTGGATGAGTTATGGCTTCAGTGCTGCATCAGTTGTAGCTTCCTAATAGTCATGGGTGGTTCTTATGGTACAGGATTATTGAAGATTGAAGGGAAGCCTAGTAATTTAACTTTCCCAGCTAATAAATAGACAATAATTCTGTAAAAGGATTTAAAAAATAAATTATGCTTACCCACATATTGTTACATCCTCAACTTCTATTGATAAATATGTTTTTTTCATCATTGGTGTACATACATTTCTCCACTATAAAATTATTACTAACTCTGCTTTTATAAGATGTGTATCTATCTATTTGCATCCAGATCCAAAAATGTCAATACACCTTTAAGTCCACAGAAATAGAGAACTTCTTTATCCCATCCATTTGAACATTATTCAAGGTCAAGCTAAAAATTCATTTTCATATACCCCAAACAGTATTGCTGCACGCCTCAGCTCCCTATTGTAAACCCGAGTAGTATGCAGCCCACAAATCAGAAATTCTTCAAGAATAGCCCAACCACATCTTAGATAAAATTTATTCTCCGTGGAAATTTTGTATGAAAATCAATCAAGGAATTTTTCAGATTCAACTGGCCTCTGCTGCTCACCATAAATTTCACCCTCACAGAATATGATACATTCTGCACAGTGTCTCATCCTATATATACAATTGTTTGCTTGAAACCTTGGTAATAGAGAGTAATTATACGCAGTAACAGGAGGAAGTGCAGGAAATTATTGTAATTAAGAAACAATTGGAATCCACAATTAACATTTACAGTGAAATTCTATGTTTCTTTTTACTATACCTTCTGAAAATAAACACTCATTATTGGCAAGGGACCATATTATTCCAGCAATTTTTTTAAGCTAAATCCTCACTGAAGTCAGTGGGGAGTTTTGCTGAAAACTGAATGGACTGATATAGTCCATGGAATGGGCTGGCTGAGGAGGAATATTGCTGTTTATACTGGCCATTTTACAGCACTTGTCATTACCTTTCAGTGGCAATAAGGTTGCAAATAAGCAGGGCTGTGAAAGATGTCCCTCCCGGAGGTGGTACGTGGCTCCATGCCAAGGCTACCACGTCTGTTTTGGGAACTGTTTCTCAGCCAAAGCAAGCCACAGTCTTGAGTTTTTAAAGAAGCAAAATCTACAGATGTTGTCCATCAATGACACCAAGAATTGAACCTAAGTGATGCAAATTCACTCCAAATGGTCTAATTGCGTTCATAAGAATATAATGGTCAGTCAGCTGCAGGATTTTTAATCAACACTCATTGAGATGACTTTTCCTTTTTTTTTTTCTTTTAGATTTTTGTTCTAAATAAACACAATGTGTGATGTGTGTGAGTAACATTGAATAGCTATCCTTTTTACTCCTTACCCTCCACCTCCCTCTCTGCCTTTCCCCAAATGCCTTAAATTTGTTAGGGTCTTTGCAACATATTTGTTCTGAGAATCTCTTCAATGCTCTCCAACCCAGTTTTAATTAATAATTTTCTTAAATATCCCAACTTGCGTGAATCACAGAATCACAGAATCACAAGGTTGGAAAGGACCTTCAAGATCATCTAGTCCAACCGTCATCCTATCACCAATACTACCCACTAAGCTACTAAACCATATCTTGTAGCACCTTGTCCAGGCACCTCTTAAGAGGTGACTCCACCACCTCCCTGGTCAGGCCGTTCCAATGCTTGACCACTCTCTGAGAGAAAAAGTTTTTCCTGATATCTAATCTAAATCTCCCCGTGC
>VXAL01009641.1:2978-16429 GCA_013399475.1 Chauna torquata | reverse complement strand
CACCATTCTTTTATGACTTATCAGATTTCCAAAAACCTCATTTCCAAAGATTTATTTATTTGGTGATCATGTGTAATTAGTATGCTTAGCCCAGGAAGAGCTAGGAATAAAGCATTTATAGACAAGAAGCAAACAGTTTCTGTCCAATCAAAAAACTTCAGAAATGCTCTTCAGACAAGAAAACAATGAATTAACTTCATAGAGATGATATACAAATTTGATACAAAGAGCCAATGAGAGAGTTTCTGTCTAATGATCCCAGTCAATCTAATTAATGTATTCTGCTACATTACATTTTAAGAAGTGACCATTGTGTAATACACTTTGAAATATGCACAAGCTAATGGGATAAGATACAAAAATTATCATGCTGACAGTAAATCATATTACATTCCTAATAAGCATTAACTAGATAACTAGGTCAAAGCAGTATTATCTTAATTGATTTTTCAAAAGAAACCTGACAGAAAAATGTCAATGCTCGAATATTTCTTCATGCATCATTAAAACAAGATTGGCTTTTAACAAAAGAAGAATCCTTCACAGAATTGATTCTTGCTTCAGGCTGCCTGCAAGTAAGTGTATTACATAAAAATCTATACAGGATATTAAAACAACACCACTCTGCAAGACAGTTACAATTAAAAGCTGACACCCCCACCACCACTACCATGTGTCTACTACAGTATCTTGCCAGTAAATGTATTTAAAGTCTTCAGAGCCAATGTAAACCAGAAATGAAAGTCACTCAGTTTCACTATTTCTGGGTAAAAAAAATAATGTAATCAGAGTTTCTAATTAAATCAGTACATTAATAACTTACCCATTTCATAACTATGTAGCAATTAAATAAACATGCAAGAAAACAGGAAAAAATACTACCTTGGAGCTTTAACCATAAACACAAGCTCTGCATCTAACATAATGAACATTGCAAGGTGGAGAGCAGGCATCGTTCTGACATCAGAAATTTCCAATAGTGATTGCAAGGTAAAATGCAATATGCAGAACAAGTAATATATAATACCAGCAATGGTACAACTCTGTAGAGGTTCACACAATAGGTTGTGTTACAGATGCACATATAGATTGATCAGAGAAAGATTGGTTGATCCATCTAAACACGAATAGCTCATAAACCTCAGAGTGATGAATTGTAATATATTTGTGGCTTAGCAGTACATAGGGCACTCATTTTGTCTATATAATCACAGTTCATTTGCTTGGATTGCTTAGTTTGTGATGTTATAAGCAGAAAATTGACATAATTTCACATGATTTTTAAACGTCTTTTATGTTTGTTTGTTTGTTTTGTTTTGTTTTGTTTTGTTTTATACTAGAACTTTCTTAGAAATATCTAATATGTTTGCCAGTTACTCAACGCAAAATAACTTGATGGCTAAACATTTTTTTTTTTCAAAGAAAAGCCTCAGTACCTACATGAATTTTTCAGCATCTAAATAAAACTACCCAGTTTCCCGTAATGCTGAGCATATCTTAGTGTTGTCCATGCAATTTCTGAGTCATTACCAGTTTCAGAAGTTTAGAAAGAATGTTAATTGAGATTTAAAAACACTCTTTCAGGGGTACATGCTCTACAAAGGCTCATCTCAGCCCTGGTGACAGAGAGAAAGGATGGGACAAGGGCAATCTCCAAGTTCTGTGAAGATCTAGACTTCAGAAGACAATATGGAAATGAAGCCTAATTCAGAAGAAGGCTATCTTTTCCACCAACTCTGCCCCACTTAGCTCTAGAGAATTTGCTTTTGATACCACCAGCTGATTTGAATGTGTATTTTTAAATAATTTTACTAAGGTTGCAGCGTAGGTAATGTCAAGTGTGTTGATCTATCCTAACTCATGTCTTTATAAGTCAGGTGCAAAAGCTGGTTTAAAATTTCTAGGGAAGAATGGGGTCTGGCAATCTCTGTGTAATGTTAGCCTAAATTGTCAAAAAATCTGTGAAAGAGTTTTCAGACATAGTAACGAGTGCCCTTTTCCTGCTGTAAAACATACCATTTCATAATGCAGGAATATAGTACCTTAAATGTTTGTGTAGAAATATGCAATGAAAAAAGACAGGCAAATCCTGGGCAGCTAGTGCAAAGTCACCCCCAAGCAACTGGAATCCCTGTGGCTATTCAGCAACTTTGATCTTTGATCACAGAAATGACTCAATTAACTCTTCAAATTATGACAAACATTGGAAAATACTAGGTAGAGTAAATGTCTGTTAGAAAAGACAAGAGTATACAGTCTATCAGAGAAGACTATGAAAGGGGGAGAGGGCAGGCTATATGTTTGCTTACCAGAAGGGACTCTGGAGAGCAAATGGACTGTAAGGGGTCAATAGCATTTGTTACTAAAAACTGTGAAGTCCAACTTGCATGCATATTTGTTATGTTATGATTGCAACCTCTGTACTAATATAACATAAGACTTTTAAGCCATTAGTCCCAGGAGTTGGCCAATCATTCATTACTTCCCTATATTTCTTCCATTTCCAGAGACCTGTCAGGCACAGGACTGCAAGTGAGATCTGCTGTGAAGGCAGGCAGAAAATAATATGTCTAACGTGGTGGAGCAGGGAGAAGAGGAAGATTTGTACCTACCAGGATGGGGTAATCTGTAGGAATGCGAGGAAGAGATACCACTTTCCTACATTTGAAGCTTCTCTTCCAAGTTCCTTCTCTTTGACATGTACCACTTGCATGATGTCTACTTGCATCATTTCAGTCTTTATATAGCAACAACGTAATGACTCACAGTTTGATATTTAGCTTTCTGGTACATTGAAACTATTTCAGCATAGGAAAAAAATAAGACAGCATGAAGATTTCTTCCTACTGTTAGCAGAATCACAGGAGTTTTGTCATGTATGTTGTTATGAGTAACTTTTTTGCTATTGATTATCCAGCTCTCACAAACATCTTCCTTATTTTTCTTAATATATCAACCTGTGGGCTCCTTTGCTCATTTATCTTATGTTCTCATAGCTCCCTTCAGTATATTAGTGGTACCCTTCTTTTAATATATAACACAGAAATGCTTTACTTCCAAGTGCAATCATACCAAGAGTTTAAGAGAAAGAGAGAGAATGTATTTGTTTCACCTTCCAGACAAAATGTCTGCCACTATAGGTATTGGGACTGAGTGGAGGTGGGTTCTTCAGGACTTATTTGGATGTGCAAATATAATTTTGGGGTTTTGTTTGCCTTGCCTGGCTGGTTGATTATTGGTTCTTTTTTGTTTGTTTGTTTGTTTTTGTTTTTGTGTGTGTGTGTGTTTTGGTTGTGGTTTTTTTTTTTTTTTTTTTTGTTTTTTTTTTTTTTTTTTTTTGTGTGTGTGTGTTTTTGTTGTGGTTTTTTTTTTTTTTTTTTGTTCTGTTTTGTTAGTTATTTTCTTGGTGACATTGTCAGCTGATTTGATAAATTTGCTGCAGAAGTCTTGTTTCACCTCTTTTTTTTTTTTTCCTTGAGTTCTTCTGTATTCTGGGAGAAGAAAGATTGTACATTTCCTTTGTAAAAGAAAAGGATTTCACTAAAGATATAACCAGTTTGTATTATCAAGTTTGTTTCCAAAAAGAAGCAGGCCACCAACGTCTGACTATCAGTCCAGTGAAAAGGAGACCCTCTGAAGATGATTAGTAAGACTTTTTACCTTTTCTCAAAATGAAAAGTAGGTGTTCCACGAAATTAGAAAGCAGCTAATTTAAAACGAAACTTTTTCTTCAAAAGTGCTCGTCCCTGACCGGTTTCATGTTATTTTTTTTTAGTCAAAGTTTAATGAAACACGTAAGTGAAATCTGTACGAATATTCCTCTGTATTGAATGTGTATTATTTCCATTAGAGCTCATTTTATAATGTTGTTTGTAGAAAGCAAAATGGAGCTCATTTTTATGTCCATCTCTTTCCTCCTGAAATAAGAGAGTGGAAACAACTTTTAAATGGGCATTCTTTGAGAAACTCCTTAATAAGGATGAATTAAAGAACACAATCAGAATTTTTCTCTGATTATTTTAGCTCTTCTATTTGTGGTAACCAAACCATAAATCAACCATTTGGATGGATCAATAGCTGGATAAATGTTACACAGGTGTTGCTTTCTCAGACATTGCTGAATGTTGCTTCATTTTAATTAAAAAAAAATCAGGTTGAACTAATGTAAATGCTCAGCTTGGAATTAATTTCATCTATTTTCAGTCAGGTAAAAGCAGTGCATAGTCTTAATTTCTCTAGATTCCCTTTTTCAAGCCATGAAGAGAAAGTTATAAGTAGAAGGTGATTTATTCCATTCTAATATGGATGTCTACAACAGGTAGAATGACTCAATTTCTGACGTTCCCGTCCCTCTCAGTTGATTAGGGTAGGAACCTCATCCAGAGCTTCTAGGCAGATGAAGGTGGTTAAAATTAATTTATTCCTTCATGTAGATATGGTTTGTAGTATCAAATTAAAGCTAATCTTGTTTAAACTTTTCTAAGATCTACCATGAGTTGCTTGACCTCTTCAACTAAATCTGCCTTAAAAACAATTTTAATAGGACTAGGGATATTTTCTGGTACAAGGCTATAATACAGATACTCAGGTTTACTTGTTTTAATTAAAGTCATTTTAAAAATTAAACTTGCAGATCACCTATGATCTTGCATATGAGGTTTGTATTACAGTGATTGAACTGGTACAAAAGGCTATTTTAGATGAAAAAACAATGTCACTTTCAGTCATAGACATGGTTTCAAGGACCAGTTCAGATAGTCAGATGACTACATGCAAAAAACAGCAAGGCCTTTGTCTTAACTAGGATCCTGGAAACAGATGAACTCTTACTAGTTCTGTGTAGAGGGGTAGAATTACGTTCCTTGACCTGCTGGAGAAGCTCCTCCTAGTGAAACCCAGGTGCTGATGGCCACATTTGCTGCGAGAACACATTGCTGTCTCATATTCCACTATGTGTCCACCATACCCCCAAGGTTTTTTCTGATATATATTTTCCAGATATTCAGTCCCCAGCCTGTTTGGATGGGTGCCTGGGGCTTCTTGCTTCTGGGACAAGAATTAGCACTTCGCTTTGTTAATTTCCTTTCAGCCCAGTTCTCCAGCCTGTCAAGGTCCTTCTGAATGGTAGCACAAACATCTGGTGTATTACCTGTCCCTCCCAATTTTGTATCTGAAAACTTGCACTCTGTCCCATCATCTAGGATATTAATGAAGATGTTAAACTGTACAGGTCCCAGTACTTGTCCCTTGGGTTCAGTGCTCATGATTGACTGGCCTCTTCAAGCTACCTCATCATCAGCTTATCTAGTTCCTATTTCATCAGTTTGTCAACAAGGTTGTTACGGGACACAGTGTTGAAAACTTTGCTAAATTTGAGACAAAAAAAGAATCCTCTGCTCATTCCTCATCCGCTGAGATAATAGTTTCATTGTAGAAGGCTATCAGGTTGGTCAAGCCTGATTTCCTCTTCAACATTCTATGCTGACTATTCCTAGTCATCTTTTTGTCCTTAATATCTTTGGAAATGGTTTCCAGAAGGATTTACTCTATCACCTTCCCAGGACTGTAGTTTTCTGCATCCCTCTTCTTGCACTTCTTGAGCATGACATTCACTTTTTTTCTGTCCTCCTCTGATTGCCCTGACTTTCTAAAGATAATCAAAAGTGGGCTTGCAGTGACATTGGCCAGCTCCCTCAACACTTGTGGGTGCATCCCATCAAGTCCCATTGAGTTGTTGCCTGACTGGTTTAAATTTTCCATAACTACATCTTCCTCCTCTAAAGTGTAAATCTGCTTTGCTCCAGACTTTGCCACTGATCTCAGGGACTTGAGATTTCTGAAGGCAAGTCTTAACAATGAAAAATGAGATGAAGAAGTCAGGGAGAGCCTTAGCATTTTCCATGCCCCTGTTTTGTCATCAGGTCCCTGCCCCATCCAGCAGCAAGGCCATATTATCCTTATTCTTCCTTTTGTTGCTGATGAACAAAAGGATCTGTAGAAATCTTTTGTGTTGACTTTCATGATCTTTCCAAATTCATAGAATGAATCATAGAATCATAGAATCATAGAATGGTTTGGGTTGGAAGGGTTCTTAAAGATCATCTAGTTCGAAGCCCCTGCCATGGGCAGGGACACCCTCTACTAGACCAGGTTTTTCAAAGCACCATCCGGGTTGAACTTGAACACTTCCAGGGATGGGGCATCCACAGCTTCTGTGGGCAGCCTGTTCCAGTGCCTCATCACCCTCATAGTGAAGAATTTCTTCCTAATATCTAACCTAAACCCACCCTCTTTTAGTTTAAAACCATTACCCCTCCCCTTGTCCTATCACTACACTCCCTGATAAGGAGTCCCTCCCCATCTTTCCTGTAGGCCTCCTTTAAGTACTGGAAGGCCACTGTAAGGTCTCCTCAGAGTGTTCTCTTCTCTAGGCTAACTAACTCCAACTTTCTCAGCCTTTCTTCATAGGAGAGGTGCTCCAGCCCTCTGATCATCTTCATGGCCCTGCTCTCTATCGCTTGTCACCCAACCTGTATTCATGTTTGGGATTGCCCGGACCCGGATGCAGGACCTTGCACTTGGCCTTGTTGAACTTCACAAGGTTCACACGGGCCCACCTCTCAAGCCTGTCAAGGTTCCTCTGGATGGCATCCCTTCTCTCCAATGTGTTGACTACACCACTCAGCTTGGTGTCATCTGCGAACTTGCTGAGGGTGCACTCAGTCCCACTGTCCATGTCACTGGCAAAGATGTTAAATGATACCAGTCCCAATACAGACCCCTGAGGGACACCAGTTGTCATTGGTCTCCACCTGGACATCTTGCCATTGACAGTGCAGGACAGTATCAAATGCTTTGCGCAAGTCCAAGTAGATGACGTCAGTTGCTCAGTTCAACTCTGGATGGTCTTTGGCTTTTCTAACCCTATCCCTGCATGCTTAAGTTCTTCTCTATATTCCCTTCTCCTGGGTGACCTGCTGCTGCTTCCATCTTTGTATGTTTCCTTTTTTCATCTGAGTTTTTTTTTCAGGAGCTCCTCGCCACCTTTGTTTGTCCTCCTGTATGCCGTGGTGGACAAGGAAAATTTTAGAGGATGAGAGAGAAATTCTCAGGCCAAATAGTCCAGATACTGGTCAGCTATGGTGATGTAGTCAAGTAATGGGCAAGGGTACTTGTTGTCCACACAGAGAGTGGAATCTTGTCCCCCTATTGGTAGCCTTTTCTCGTACATGCTTAGTGAGACCTGCCAGATCTCCTCAGTATAATCTTTTTTACTGTCATCATTGTAGCTGATCAAAATCTTTAATTAAACTTCCTATTTCAAAGTCTTATCACTTGCCCCCAAAAAACAAACAAACAAACAAACAAAAAAACCCTCTGAAAATATTGAAAATATATTTATGAACAATGTGGTTTATTTTCCTGACAGGTCATGAGGAGAGAGAAGGCAAACATATTTCCAGATATCACCAATAAATAGCATGTTATTCAGGTTGCTGGACACTTCTACCCTTAATGTCTTGAGTGTAGTTGCTTGGGATATTGCTATCCTTAATTGTTTGGCTGAAAAAATTCTCTGATTTGAATCTGCAAGAAGCTGATTTTTCAGATAACCTCCCAATATTTGAAGCTGAAATTTAGCAGACAGGGCAGTCTACCACAAAAACATGCTTTTGGAGATCCCTGTGAAAGTATACCTGACTTTGGATAAGAGGCAAGCTTCTGAATATCTCTTTGCACCTTTTCAGTGTTAAGAGTTTCTAAGGTTATCTGTCATAGTCATGTTGCATCACAGAGGCTGATGCTGTGAACAGCTTTCACTGTAATTATTCACCCTGACATCGAGGGACCAAAATCATAAAAGGAAAGTCCATGAGGAAATTAATAATTGAGTAATCAGAAAAGGGTAAATGGAGTTAAGTAAATAAGGCCCAGGGCTACACATTCAGCACTGCTAAACCTCGGCATTTGCTGTCTGCTTACCCTTCCTCCTCACCCATTTCAGTGTGGTCCTGGCGTGAAATGTATGGTGCTCCCTAAGGCTGAGAAGGGAAGGAGGGTGTTGAAGAACTCCTAGATTGCAGGAGAAGCAGTCAGAAGCAAGTGGGAAACTGGTTCAGAATTAATGGCTGGATTGGAATGGCAGGAATTATTAGTGAGATACTTACAATTTGAAGAGAATCTGGAAACTCAGCATAATCTCAGTGTAACCTAAAAAAGGAGTGCCAAAAATCACCCTAATCCATGAATACGTAAGACTTAGTAACAGCATACTACATGGGCAGGACAGTAAGAGCTGAAAAGCTNAAAAAGTAATACCAAGTTTTATTTTACTGTAATCAATATTCATTGAGTCCCTTCAGAGTTCTATCAGAGTTCTATTGATCAGGTTCCCAGCGAAAAAAAAATAAAAATAAAAATAAAGAGGTTAATGCATCTTTCAGTAGTGTTCATCTAGCTGTTGAATATAGTGCTTAGAAAGTAAACTAAACATTGAGTTTCAATTATGACAGTCTTAATGTTATAGTGCAAAAATCCAGATTAAGGAAAAAAAAAAAAATCCTGAAATGTTAATGCTTGAGGTTAAAGGAAATTGCAGAGGGGAAATTTTGGTTTGCTCTCTGAGTCCCAGAAGGCTGGTCCTTCTCCATAGAACACATATAGACATTGCATAAACCCGTGACTGTCACCTTTTTATATGCTTTAAGGACCAACCAAATGGTTGCTAACCACCTTGTCATTATTAAGTTTGTACAGTAATGTTCCAGGAAGATATATGGTACAGTTTTTACTTCAAACATGAGGTTCAAGACATTGCTGTGGTTGAAGCAGAGTTTGTAGAGTTCAGCTTTGTCTTCCACTTCTGAAAATCCTGGACAAAATCAATACTGTAAATAAAAAGAAACTACAAAGCAAAATATCCACCATTCCCTAGCATTTCTTAGCACATGAGACACAGACAAACAAGGAGATATTTCTGAAAATACAATAGCTCTGAATCTTGTATTTTCTCTGCGGCTGCAACTTATGATGTATAATTACATTATTAAAATATATTTATTTTTAAATAATAAACAAGCCTACTAAAGCTGCTCACATGCATAGTTCTGAGTAGTCTCCTGAAACAATGTAGAGAGGTAATGAAGTTCAGTAATGGGTTCAGAAGTGCTGGTTAAAGTTTTATTCAAGTAAACTGAACCAACAAATTGGTCGATAACTTCAAGATCAGATCTTATGCACTGATCTCTCTGCAGGGTTCCCACAACAACCAACATTTTCACAGACAGTTGTTTTAGTTAAAATAATTAGCATACAGGTCTGGTTTTAGTGCTACATCTCTAAATAAGGTAAGTATAAGGCTATTTTTTTTTATATACAACCTTAGGTTTCTGTGTTTTTTCACTATGATAGCTAGGGAAAACCAAAGTTTTATCACCAAAAAATCCTGGAAAAATATAAAGACTAGTATATGCTCTGAATCACAAGTATCGTTCCGTTTTGCTAACCATTTATGCCATGCTATGGTCACTGCCATCTTTGTCAGTTCTGTATGGCCAAATTCAGTTGGGATTTGGGAGTGAGCTGGGCCATTCCTGAGGAATAGCAGCTGCCTTATGTGGCCTATCATTCTGATAGCCATACAGTAATTATGACTGCTTCTTGAATAGTTCAATTTCTGCCTCTGTCCTTCTTGTACAATAAGGATATGCAAGCTATACTAAGTTGAATTACTCCCAGAAATCTCAGGTCACTGGAGTTCAATAATATTTTTCATCTAATTTAATTGTTATTTTTTTAATGGGGAATAAAAAATCAAGTGGAACTTTTTGTTTCTCTCCCCCTCAATATTTTTTCCCTCTTTTAGAATTGGGCCTTACAAAATAAGAGAGGCAAATCCCCCCTTTATCTGCCTCTCAGCCTCTCTCTTTTTTTGCTTTTCTCTACCACTTCCAACCTTCTTCAGCTGTTGAAAACTGACAGGGCAGCACAGGAAAAAATAACCTCAACAACTTCATTACTCTTTGTTTATCTTTCTAAACATGGACCAATGTTAATATAATACAGGCTGAAGAAGTAGGAGCATGTGTGTGTAAAATTCTTGAAAGTCTTCATTCAGTTAGTTTCCTTGGGCTTGAGCACATGATGTACGAGGAGAAACAGACGGCATTGGGTTTGTTTAGCCTAGAAAGGATAATGTTAATAAGGGGAGATCTAATTGACGTGTTCCACTTCCTGCAGCAGGGCGGAACAGTTTATTGGGATGACAGACTTGTCACAGACATGCAGTAAAAGGACAAGAGGCAACAGTTAAAAGGTTCAACATGTGAAATGCCAGTGGGACACAGGGAAAAAGAGGGCTCACAATGATGACAACCTAGTACTGCAAGAAACTGCCAAAAGATGAGCTGAAAGGCCTGTCTTTCCCATCCAGGGCTCAGACAAGGCCCTGAGTAACGTTGTCCAAATTGCAGGCCAGCTCTACTTGGATCAAAAGGCTGGAGGAGAGGTTCCCTCTAACCTGCCTTCTCTAAAATTCCATAATTTCTATGACTGCAAGTTAAACAAACAAACAAAACAAAAACAGAAACAAACACACAAGCAAACAACAACAAAAACAACCCAGAAGTTTCACAGAAGACACAAAAGAACAAAGGAAAAACCTCAGGTTTGAGACCCACCAAATATTATCTGGTATATAAGACTCTCTAGATTTGGATTCCTCCAAAACCTAATTTAGCAGAAGAAGGTGTCAGCTGTTGCACTGATCATTTTCCCTAGGTATAAGTGTTTTTTCCACTTCCACAATAAGATTACCCTTTGAATTCTATAATGTTTATGGCTGAGTTCAAGTAGGTAGTAATTTGAGGTTTTAGCTATATTTTAAAAATATATTTGAATCTGTGGATTCCGCATAAGTCCTACTGAGAATCAATCTCATTGATTTATCTGTTTGGTACCTAATTCATGACTAGAAATATAGTTGAAAAAAGCCTGTGAAGAAAATTTTGTTTGTTTGTTTGTTTTAACTCTAGTCCTTTATTCCATACTTATGTAGAACTCCGATTAGTTTTAACAGATTATTTAAATCTATAGGAGTGACATGCTGAGGAGGAAGATTATTTTCTTAATAACAGCTATTTAACATCACTTTGATGTTTAAATGTGCAATGTCGCCTGCATAAGGATATCATATATCAGTAAATATACCTATCAGGTATTTTTGGAACATGGTGACAGCCACTAAATTCAGTCTATCACAACTGACTTTGTCTCAAATATACCACTCAGACTGTTCAGGAAGTATGCTGTAATTTGCAGATGAAACTACCCATTAAGAAGATTTATTTTAACTATAATGATCTCTGAAGTTTTAAAAGAAACTGCATGGCTCCAGAGTTAACATGTTAATGTTAATGGTGTATCATTCAGCAGATTTGAAGGTATATATATATACATATATATATATGTAAATGTAGTTCATGTGTATCTGTACATAAGTAACATTGTCCCCAAAAGTTAAAGTGAAGAGATGTGGTAGGATTTGAAACCTTGCTGTTTACATGTTCTGATTTCCTGTACTGTGTGAATTCCAATTAACTTTTGTTTTGCTTTCAGAATCTAGTGTACCCTTCAGACCTTTGCAATCCTTGGTATAATGTAGAGACCAGAGGAAAAAAAAGCAAAGAGAAAAATATTTGACATTGCAAAGATGAGAAAATACCTAAGTCTGAAACCTAAAAAACTGTGGATGTCATAGATGAGCAGCAAATATGAATGTCTTGCTATTTTGAATTTCTTAATAAGAAGTAAAGTAAAGAACATGACTAGTATGGAAATTAGGGATTTTAAAACGTATAGGAAAGAAATCTGCAAAGATGAAAATTTAGATAGATATGATAAACAACGTATCCAGCTTGTTAATAATGTTTTATACTTTAAATACACTCATGTGAACAAAACCAGAAACATTCTTTAACAATATGGCTTAATTTTAAGGGAAGTAGTATTAATTAATTGAAAAACATAATAGTTTAACAAATATTTCTGAAGTGAATGCTTGCTTCAATAGTTCTTTATTGATATTACTTAATAGGTCAAGAAACTACTTAATTTAAAAATTCATACACCATATAATCCCATGTAATCAGATTGATTTGTTGCAGTGGCAAGTCAAGGATTTAATCTATATTCAGTTTTAGTTTAGTCGAGAGTAGCCTCTATATGCATATTACGAAATGATGCAAATACTACGAAAGATAACACTGTACCTGTGACAGCAAAATTTATTTTTCAGGTATAAAATTCTTAAATATAGTCATTATAATGTTCAAAAATAGAATATACTTTAAAATGTAAAACATGAAACTATTTTACAATGCTTTAATGTGAGAACAAACTGATTTTTCTTTTTCTCTTTCCAAATAAATCATGTGTATAAGAAAGCAAGAAAACCTTGTTTTACTTAGAGGAAGATTTTTCAAAGATATTTTGTTTTACCAATCGTACAGTAATATAAGAAGAATTAATCACAATAAACTGGTCATATATTTCATTTAGTATCTCTTCGCAAAATCTTTTAGTACTGACGTCATATAATTGCAATAAATAGCAAGGAACAGCTAACATGAAACAAAATATTACATTCAAATCCATTTATGGTTAATATAGAACAGCATAAACCTTGTTCCACAACCATCTGCAATGGCAGAAGACCTTGACAATAGCAGAACCAATGCGATTTCACTGTGCAAAATGGAAATCTGGATACCAGCAAGTAGGGATGGTCAGGTATTCTTCAATAAAACTTTATTGTGAGAAAAAACTGATACAGAAATATGTTCCTCTGGAACATTTCTGAAAGCATTTTCATTAAGAGGTGCTCCTTCAGGCCCAGGGTAGAATATCTTGTCAGAAACAAAGCTGACAGTCCCATGATTACAGGGAATCCAGAACTCCCCATGTGAGAGGTGTAGCTTCTGTCAGGCAAAGCTAGGATTTGAAAACGAACTTCCAAGCTGCTCTGTGGACACCCCACAACCTAGCTGCCAGGAGGACTCATATTTTTGTCCAGGCATTCCTGAAGTGTGACATACATGCCTGGCACCTGTGACTTGTGCATGCAAAATGAGCTAGATGGAGCCAGAATGTGTTGAGCATTTTGCACGTGCATGGAAGTGCCAATCTGTGAAATGACAGCACCAGTTTCTCTGGGACTTCTGGACTTCCTGACTGCACAGACCCATGGATGTACCTTCAGGTAGAATAAGGAATATGCATAGGGAAATTTAGACATATGATAGATCCAACTATAAGCTATTATAACTACCTATGGTTTTGAGATTACCACAGAGCAAGTAACCATCCTTGTCAATAGCCTCCAGGAAATGGCCTTCTAGCTTCTAGCCAGCCTGACTGGATAAGGTTATTGGCCACTTGTGCCCATTGACACT
>VXAL01009640.1:4790-20869 GCA_013399475.1 Chauna torquata | reverse complement strand
CAGCTTACCAAGTGCAGACATTATGACAGTGCTCTTCGTTGATGGAAAGCAAAAATGTAATAATGTCCCTATTCTACTCTGCAAAAACATTACCTGTGAATATTCGGCTAATCTGGGGCACAAATTTAGTTTTACTATAGGTTTTATAAAAAACAACACAGCAACTAAAAATTGAACAATATTCTATTCTTTTGTCTGCATTTCCACATTGTAGGAAATAGTCTTAAACCAAATTTGGATCTGACACAATTTTCAGACTTGTATCACATTTATGACCATTTTAACACAGAACTGCAGTTTTAATACCATGCAGAATTAATCTGATAAGCTGTTTGAAATAGAAATGCAGACATACGATGCACAGTTCAAACCACAGTGTTGGGATTTAGCATCTGATTAGGACTGTGTTTCCTCGACATCAGGAGCGGTCAGGATTCTTGGATCCAGCCTTTTTCCAGCTGCATCTGGAAACCAGTTTTGCCTTTCACAATCTTAAGTAGCAGCTCATTTACTGGTCACTAAGGCTGACCTTCTTTATGTATCACAATGCCACTCAGTGGGATAAAGAATGAGGTGCCTTTTTAGCAAATCATACTGTGTGTTTACAAGCAGCTTCCTGACCTTAACCAAATGAGTTAGGGAGTGGCATCTAGCAATCTATTGTGTGAATTCTACAGTTCTTCATGCCAGACCTTAGAGCGCTATACTGCCCTCAAAGGTAAGGTCATAACTCTGCCCTACACCTAAGGAACAACAGAGATTTCATGGATGTTCAGAAGTCCCTGGTGTCCCTGTTACAATCATGACTGTATCCTGCAGTGCTATGCAGGCCAGATAAACACAAGGGAGGAAACTGCATTCACATCAGGAGTTCATGTAAAGCAATGTCAGTGGGTGAGACTAATTCCTCCCAATTTTATTTGTTCTGAGAGATCTCCTAAAAGCACAGGCAAATTTTAAGAAGACCTCTTATGCAATGGGTTCATGTGCCACCTGGTAATACTTTCCTCTTGCTCCTTTGAAGTGACAAATGGCTTTATCAGCATTTCTTGTTGACTGCTTAAAGGAATGGAAGAGAGTTTCAATACTGCATGGGAACTAATGTTTGGCCATTTGAGAATTAAGTATTTTCATTGTATGCTGGAAATGAAGGTGAGAAATAATGCCACCTTCTTCAGTACAGTATGGATGCACAGTTAAATGAATTGGAGATAAGAATATCAAGAAATGCCCTTTAGCATCAGTATCTAAGAGCACAGCATGCCAGTCCTTCTGTACTTCAAAATTTTTTCTCCATGCATTTCCCTATGAAGACTTGTAAGATACCTATCAAATAACTTCAGAACAAATATCACCATCTGCCACATCACTACCAAATGCCTTATAACATTTTTACTTAACTCATGGACATCACAGATGCACAGAAAATAAATATGGGTAAAGAAAATCAATTAGAAACATCTTTCATAAAAAGTCATGTGAGTACCAGCCAAATTTGTAACTGATAGGTAGACAGTTTTCAGACATGTAATTTGCATAATGAGGATGAAAACATGGAAGAAAATTTAAACATTATTTCATTGTCATTTTATCACAATGACTTTCTTAGGGCCTCAGTACTGCATGCAACAGCAACAGGTTTACAACACACATGATCTAGACGTCACAGAGAACTGTTAACAAACCTCCCATCTTTAGATTATTAATTCAAATCCATACTCAAGTGCTTTAGAAGTCACTAAGATCTGGTAGTTGTTTCAGCCTACGGGCCATAGGACAATTTACCAAACAAAAAAACCACCACCAGAACTTAGAGAAAAATTGAGTAGTCCCTCTCTTCTCAATGTATTCGCTGAACAGAAAGCTTCAGTGACTTCAAACTTCAATCATGAGGCAAATTCACATTTCTAAAATTAAAAATAAATATAAAGAGCAAATAATTTCTACAATAATTATTGTCCAAGACTTACCGTCCAATTATGGACGCTTACTCAAAGTCTTAATGTGTCTTCCAACATCACCTAACATTATACGTTGGTCTAAGAAATCTCTCTATGAACTCTGCCTCTCCTATTGTCTAAGATAGCTTGCACAGCTTTAGGGTACAAGCAGAAATGACGATGCCAAACCAGTACATGGTTAACAGGACTAGTAACCAGGGCTAGCAACTAGTAACCAATCACATTACCTGCAGGCCACTTTGGCAAGGGAGCAAGGTTCCCCTGATCCTTATGCTAGTATACCAGTGCTTTTTCATATAGACTTCTTTGCAATCACGCCAAGTAGCAATAAAATTCATATGGCAGTGTATGCAGCTTATTGCTTACAATTCCCTTTTGTTAGCTTTACCCAGTAAAGTGCTGAAAGCATCTTTCCTGTTAGTAATAGTTCACATTTACAACACGTCCAGTTCTGAATTCTAAATTTAATCTTATTAGTCCAATTTAATTCACTCAGAATCAACCCCTTTTTAACAGTTTTCAGACTGAAAAATAAATATTGAGGTATCCAAAACAGCATTTTGTAACCTCTTCACTTCTGGTAGTTAGGCAATAAAGAACTGCAAAACAAAAGCTTTTCTTTATCGGAGAAATTTAAAAATGCAGTGATCATTTTCTAATGCTGTTGTGAGTTTTACTACTCTTATTTTGCCATGACTTTGTACATTTTGCATAAACTGAAAACTGTCCATGTCTCACAAACACAGTGCAATATCCTACTTCATTAATTGCACAAACTACAGCCCATAGTGTTTCACTGTACAAGGCTATGCTCCCTGGCTATCTGCTTGAGAAGGCTGAAAGCTGAAAAAGCACGTTAAATAGAAAAATACAAGCACTGCATAAAATGTTGCCTAGCCAGTACCTCTAGGACATCTTTTGTAAAGTTGAATGCCTCAAATTAGCCAGTGGGCATACCCTAACTGGTGGCCTTTAGGCAGGCATAGAAAGGTTGACTCAATCCTTTGAAAAAAGTTTTCTTTTGCAATCTAGTGCATGGTAAGGAAATGATTATAACAATTTTTATTATTCACATAGTGAATATGTGTAGCTCCCACTTGAGTATGCAGTACAAAACTTTGCATGCCTCATCTATGGAGAATTCAGCAACTACAAAGGACCCCAGATGAAGAACGCTGGTTTCCTAAGCAAAAGAGGCTATGCTAATAGTCCTGGTGGTCAACAGTTCAATCTCCATTTTATTGCTTAATGGAGTGACTGGAATATACACACATGCGATGTTTTAATTGTTAATGAGACAGTTATAGCTGTCATAAACTCACCCTGTACTATAAACTCACCCTGTACTATGTCAGGGTGTATTTGCCCAGTGCTCCCAGTTATTGGAATGGGGGAAAAGCCACGCAGGCTGGATTTGCATGCTTTAGCTTGGTTTCAAAAGAGGGTTCGTGAGTTTTATCTCCATGTGGTATGGGAACAGCTGTGCCACTTCCAGTGACAAGCTGGCCCTGGGAGTAATACAGAAGCATTCATGTCTTACCACACCTGACCTAATAAATTCTTGCACACTAAGAGGGGTCTGCAATTCTAACAGTATCTGTAACATAGATAATCCCACTATTGTTAATTAAGAGTTAATAGCACTGGAAGCCTTTAAGAGGCTAATTACACTTACACTGGATTTTAAAACTGCCAAAATGACTTAGGACCATAAGCCTCACCGATCGTTCAGCTCCCCATTTTTATAGCAGTTTTTGACCAGTATGTGCAGGCATACCAGATCAAACCCCTACTGTTATGTCAGAAAAGAAAGCACTAGCTGAAATCAGCAGAGGTATGAAGAGAGAATATCACAGCAGAGCTGAGCGTAGTGATCCTCCTCTTACTTACAATGATTTCATATTGACTGCACTGGAGTTCTTCCAATAGTTGCACACCAATACAAGTAAGGTGATGGTCTGGAACCACACAAATGATGCGAGTCATGGGTAAAAAATAACATGGGAAAGAAACAACAACAATCTGATGACAATGCTAGACCCTGCATTTTTATCTCACAAGTGACTTGTCTGTTGCAGCTCATCTACTTCTTTGATAGCTAGTTGCTTACGTCCTCTCATAACCTGATAGCTGGCAGCTGCACCACAGCTTTTACACAGACTCTGAAGCCTTTGATATTTCAGCCATTCTAGCAAATTCACGTTTTCAATAATAAATAATGTACCCCTATAAAGTCACCTGAACACCCTGAGAGAATTATAGCCTTTATTATGTACAATTGGGGGTATATTAATCCTTACATTGAAAGATTTTTTTAGAGACCTGTCTGAAAGTTAGATAAATTATCAGAAATAGCAAAGTAAAATTACACTAAATGTCCTTTAGTAGAGTCATTGAAATGCCCTCTGCAAAATATGGGATTGTTTAGTTAGAGGAAGAGAATCCAGGGACAGACATGACCATTTTTTGTGGCAGAGCTCTGAGGCTGATTACTTGAGTCAAGTGACCAATCTAGGAACTGTGAACCTCTGGACAGTCATTTTCTTGCTATTACTAGTGGCTGTTTTAACCCACTCACCTATTAATCTACCACGTATTTTCCCTTGATTTATGGAACTTACCTTATAAGTAACATTTGGTAGAATGGTACCTTTACTCATTCAAAACAAGCCCTTCACCTAAATCCTTCTGAACTCATGGGAAATGGCTTCTGAGCAACAGAAATAAAAGGGGAGGAGAGGAGAAAGCTCGTTTAACACAAATATTGCAATATAATTGAAATTATATTAAAAAAATTAAATGACTTTTTGTGAACTTGTTTAAAAGGGTCAGAAATGTGTTTGAGCTGTACAAGATTAACCTTTAGTCGTTTGGGAAAATGCAGACTTCAACAGCAATCCTCTGCAGTGGTTGCACTTGCTAAAAGTTTAAAACAGTAATTTTTTCCCAAGAAAGGTCATCTTGAGCTAAAATGTCAAATAAATTATTTAGATTACTGAATTAGAAAAGTGAGGATCTGACAGGCTGAATTTTTTATGCACATTAGCCACAGTCAGGGTCTCTATATGCTCTTTTTATTAAGTGCACACCCCCTTCCCTTATTAAAAATCTCTCCATTTATTCCAATATATTCTCCTTAATATGTATCTTAGCATCTAAATAGCCGGTCCAATTTGATTCTTACTTGTACAAAACAGGAAGCACTTCATTTGACTGTTGCTAAGCATTTTTCCAGTATAAAACTGGTGTAAGAAAGAAAACCTTAGCGGTAGTTTGAAGGGGAAATCAAGTGATCAAAAATCCATTTTTAAAGCCTCCATGTCGTTATTAAATCCTAGATTGTAGCAGGAGAAATATTTTTCAGGAGAAAGACTGTTTTGAAGGAAGGCAAATTAAAAGGACTGAAATAGAAAGGGAGTAACTTTTCAGTAGTAGCTACTGTCAGGGTTACATCCTAGAGTTTTTATAGGGCAAAATATAGGTAAAAGTACTTACTAGAAAATTGTAGAATGTCATCTTCCTATATAGCTGCTCATAGACAGGTTTTACCCCACAGTTTCACATCTGCATTTCCCATTCTTCCTCACATTCATAAATACTAACGATTATTGAGGCAGCACAAGAGCCTCTGTCCAAACTATGATGCCATAGTATTCAGTCAAACAGCAAGAGTAGCAAAATTTCCCACTTCATTTTCCAAAACTAATATTTGCTCAGCACCGGAGAGGTCATTCTATCAAACAATTCTACACTGACAATAAGCTCCTCCTAATTGGACTTCTGCTGTGATTTTTTTCCCCACAGACTGAGCCATACTATGTGCACAGTGGCACAAATCAAGTTCCCAGCCTCAGTAGCCAGACCAAATGCTAGAGGTGCAGGGCATGACAAGTGGGGAGATGCTTTCAGCTTACCAGCAAAAACAGCCTCTCACCATCCTTCCAAAGCCCAACACAACTAATGCCTAACCTCAGCAGAATAGCGTCCTACTAAGTTTCTTTGTCAGCATTATAGAACATGCAGGTAAGGGATGTAATTGTGTGAATGTAGAGGTGGTGCCATTGCACAGGAACCCCTGAGGCAATGGGCCTTGGCACTGACATATTAAGGGGTCTCATTTTGTTCCTTTCTGAGAGCTCAGGCCCACCCTGTGCCACTGCACAGTGAAGAACACAAGCAATGCAGAGCCGTGCATCCTGGAAAGAACTGGATGAACAATGTTCATGCTACTGTGCATCTCAAGTACAGGTCATGTGTGCATGTGTGCAAGTAATTCTGTTGCCTACAATTGCATGTAGTCACATAAAAACCCCTGAAATAAGATGAACATGGGAAGAGCTACCCTCAAGCACTTATTCCTTATGAGCTTTCATTTTAAAACACCTGGGATTTTTATGTTTCTTTCTTTCGCATATAGCACATCTGGCCTCTGCAGGACAAACTCCCTCTCACCCTAACCCAAGACTGACCTGTTTTAACTTTTTGTCTTGCAGAGGCACCAAAAGTACTTAGTCATTTGTGTATCACTGAGAAGAGGGATTTAGTGAGTAAGACAACCATAGACCTTACTCCTTGGTGATTCCTTCTGTGACAGGCTAAATCCCACAGAAAAACAGCGCTAATAGAGCATGACGATTTGAAGAATAGAGCCCTAACTGTTGATATTTCTGTTGTCATGTCAGGTATTATGCTATGATAAAGAAAAAGAAATATTAAAAGAATTGTGGAAAGCTCTCTGGAATTAAGTTTCTTGATGCTGCATTACGGTAAAGGCCATTAGTACTTCTCCCATTCAGGGGTCTTTCATCTTTCCTGTATGAATTCTTCTTTTCTGCGCTTGATCATAATTTAGCTTTGTCAGGTCACTAAAGTAGAAGTTATAATTTATTATATAGTGTTAAATACTCAAGGGTCCTTTTAATTTAGGGTCTAAATTTAGGCAGAAGCCATTTCTTTTTGAAAATGTTTGGACACTCTACTCACCTCTGATTGCAATATTTGTAATGTGAGGTAAGATATGCTGGGGAAAAGTGGGAACAATATACTGGCTCTGAGCTTAAATTTGTGAATTACCACAGAAGAAACCCCAGATCTAAGTTCTTAAAAAGGCGTAGTAAGCTGGAATATTGAATCTTGTAGTATGAGATAGGCCAGTAAATAATCTTTCCAATAGTTTTCATAAGCACCTGGGACATATCTTGATATCATAGCTATGTGATCATCTTCGCTATGTGAAATACTCATATTTGCATGGTTTCATTTCTCGGCTGTTTTGTAAGGTAAAATGTTTCAATAAAAAAGTGATCCTCACATATGATAAAAATATTTTTGGACCATGACCATTAAACTAATCAAAATAAAGGTATTGTTTTTTTCACTGCTTTTTCTTCTTCTTCTTTTTTTTTTTTTAATTTTTATTCAAAATATGGCTGTGGATATGCTCTGATCTACAATATTTGAGAACATTTCTTACCTTCCTCCTTTCAGTGATTTACGTGCTGTTTGGTTTTTTTTTTTTTTTTTCTGTGCTAACATAGTTGGACGAATTTGATTCTGCAAACTTTGAGGTCTTATTGACAGAAGCCCTTTGATAGAAATATATTTTGCCCTGTATTAAAGCACAATGCAACACTGGTGAAACAGTTCACTACTGGTTTTCAGGAGAAGCTTTTTGTCCAACCTGTGTCTCAATTTCATTTATGTAACAAGGCTGTTTCCAAAAAGACTGTATAGACCAAACTGTGACCTGGTTTATTGACTCTAACCAAGATGGTCATTTTTGCTCTAAGGAAAAATCTGCCTGAGAGAACTGTCTGGATAGATTGCTATTTTATTTTGCTTCAACAAGTTAAATTAAACTAATACCAAAGTTCTATGTGTCAGTCCTCTCGAGTCCTTTTTAAATTAACACTGAAAAGGAAATCCATCCATCCATATATATGTAAATATGCAAAGCCAGC
Organism: Chauna torquata; assembly: GCA_013399475.1. NCBI lineage: Eukaryota > Metazoa > Chordata > Aves > Anseriformes > Anhimidae > Chauna > Chauna torquata. The sequence goes on along the minus strand of VXAL01009640.1, from coordinate 12,948 downwards.
TCCCAAACAGTGACATTATCCATGGGTTCCTGTGGGCTTGCCATAGAAATTAATAGGAAAATTTTCTAACATTGCCAGGCTTGTACGATATTTCTGAAATAGGTGAGAGAAAGCAGCATCGTTCCAGAAAAAAGGAAGAACATTTATCAGTTGGAACACAGGCAGATGTCACTGATAGCAGATGGTTTTAAAACTGGCATTTTAAGACTGCAGCTGCCTGACTATGTTATATTTAAAAGGGCCACCCTTGATTGGAAGATTGGATAAAATGCCTTTGTAAGGGGACAGCTTTAAATACAAAAAGAGTATTAATGACTGGACAGCTATAAAATCAGATATTTTTTTCTATTGCATACCTTTCCGAAGCTTTAGATTTGACTAGAAAGAGTATTTGTGACAAAATTTTTAGAAAGAGGACAGACGCACTTGCTCTGAATATTTTTAGGTGCTGAGTCCATATGGCTCCCTGATGCTATCTTAATTCAAGGATATTCTAGGACTGTTTAAAGAAAAAAGATGGGATAGTTACAGAGGAAGTCCTCACTGAAGCCTCTTCCAATCACAAAAAGGAGAGGAAAAGGTGACTGGAAACAGCTTGCACAGATCTTCTAAGGGCAAATTATGCTACATCAGACTGATTGTCTTCTACAATGCAATGACTGGCTTTGCAGACGTGGGAAGAGCAGCAGATATCATTTACTTCAAAACTGGAAGTTTTTGGCATTACATCTTTGTAGCCAGACTGGGGAGCAATGGATGGGAAGGACGGACTACAAGATGGATGAGAAACTCACTGGACTGTGGGGCTGGAAGGGGAAAAGTCAACAATTCAGTTTATGTGCTTACTGGTTATAAGTGGGATTCCTCAGGGGTAGATACTGAGGCTGTTATTGTTTAACATATTCTTAGTTATCCAGACAATGGGATGGTGTGCACCTTCATGAAGTTCACGGGTGACACCAAAGTGGGGGAATGCTTGATACCATCAAAGCTAGGGACACCACTCTGAGGGATCCTCTATGCCACAAGCTGGAGAAACAGGCTGAGAGGAGCACCAAGTTCAGGAATGTGACAAAAGCAAAATCCTGGCTGGTTGGGATAATCCCATCCAACAGTACAGGTTGTCAACTGACTGCGGCAACACAGCAAGTCTGTAGTCTGAGGGTTCTAGTGGACAACAATCTGGACATGAGCCAGGAATGTGCCCTTGAGGTGATACCACGAGCCACCAGCAGGGCTGCGTTTATAAGAATGTAGTCGGTGGGCCAGGGGAAATGATGATTCTTTCTGCCTAGCACTTGTGAGGCTGCATCTGGAGTGCGCTGTCCTGTTCTGTTCCCTTCAGAGTGAGAAACACAGAGAATCCAGAAGGGCACCAAGATGGGTATGAGACTGGAGTACATGATACATACATATATATGCACATATATATACACATGCACATATACATATCTATATATGATTTGTATAGATATACATAAAAGCTGAAGAAACTTGGTTTGTTCAGCCTGGAGGTGAGAAGGGTGAAGGCGGATCTGTTTGCAGTCTTTTATACCTAATCTCTAAATGCAGATTTTAGAAAAGAGGGAGCAGAACTCTTCTTAGAGATATGCATGGAAAGATAATCGTGACAACTGGAAGTAGCAGCAAGGTGAATTCAGATTGGTTATCAGGAAAAAAAATCACAGTGAGAGAAATTAAGCACTGGAACAGGCTAAGGAACACCCTTCCTTGGGGATTTTCAAAACTTTACTGCAAATGGCCATGAACAATCTGATCTAACTTCAAGTTAGCCCTGCTTTGAGTAGGAGGTTAGACTAGATGACTTTCAGAAATCCTTTCCAGCATTAAGTTATTCTGCTTCCAAGATGTGTCAGAAAATTTTAAAAAAGACTGAGAAACATTATCTCTGCTGACCTGATGATTAGAGATATTAGATCAGTGACTAGAGTAGGCCCGGAGAATTTTAAAAATTATGATTCATGGAAACCAAAATCGGTTTTCTTAGTCCCAGTATGGAATTGCCTTTCCAGATCAGAAAAACTTACCATGAGAAAAGTCATATTATAATACTTGGGTCTTCAGTACACCATGTCATGACTTTGACCTCTAGCTGGGCCTGCTGTTTCTTACTCTTCTTCTATCCTTGTCTGATTTTTTTCTCACTTCTTTTTTTTTAAGAATTCTAAAAAATTTCACCAAATCACAAAGCATAATTCCTACATGCTTGACTTTGACCCTTGATTATCATGATATGGCTAATAAATGTAATGAATACTGAACTCAGAGAGACTGCATTGAGTATCTGAAGCAAATTTTCCACAGAGCTCCAGCAAGACCCCTTTGCAGAGTATGCAGGAAAAAAAAAAAAAGGACCAGCTTTGCTGAACCATCAGAAGTGGAAATATGTTTTTAAACATAACTGCAATAAATTTAGCAAGTGCTTTAGTATTGCCCTACAAAACAAAGACATTTCAGTGAAGAAAACAGGAGTGAATTGCCACTCCAGTTGTAACTCAAAACATTTTTTTCATTTCAGGGCTTGTACTCTGTTGTATTTTCGAAACAGAAATTTCAATGTTTTCTGAAATCTGTACTGAGATTCATCAAACTTAGTAAGCTCAGCTGCATATGCCAGAAATTGTTGTACGCTATGTGGTCAGATTATTCAAACAGCTATAGATCAACAAGGGACAGTCAACACCTGTTCAGCTTGTGATGTCTACATTTTAGTGCTTAAAAGCACATGTTATTTAGACCAAAAAAAAGTACTTGTATGGATATTTGCTTGATGTCCTCATAGACTATCAACAAAAATAAAGATGCACAAAGGTATCTGGCTTCGGTTTCCTAGGCTCCGGTATGATCTATCAGTCAACAACTAGTTTTGTGATTTGTATTTTTCAGCAGACAATGGGCCTTATTTTAAGAACATCACAACCATATTTTAGTAAAATGCTCACATACATTTATGCAGGCATATTTAACATACGATGCAGACACATGGTCTTTCATCTCCAAAGAAACCCCTATAGTCCTTTTGAACTTTGCTCTGGAGATAAGAATTTGGCCTCTGTTTTTGTCTCTGTTTCTCAGTTACAATTATAATCATAATTATATGACTACCCAGATAGATACCCTGTAAGTGAACGCATCCCTTACATTTTTGTATTAAATGGTTAGTGCATTTCTGAACACAGACATGAGTCCCTGATGTCCAGTTAGCTGTATAAACCTCTTACACAGCTTGGCTGCCATATGACTTGAACAATGGATTTTGAGTTCTACATAATTCTTCCTTTTTTTTTTTTTCCAAAGGCTAATTAAAATCAATTCCATGGCATTTCTCTGCTGTTATAAAAGATGCTGTGGGTAGATGTTTCAATCATTAGCAATATGGTGTTGCTGGATTAAAAACAAATTTCCATATAACATAGCCATGACTGTAGTCTATGATAATCCATGTAATTGCTAATGAAGAAAACCTGTCCTGCCTCTATACCTGAATATTTGTTGGTGGCATCTGAAAATGGGGATGCCAAAAATCAGCATTTTGTTTAATTTTTAAACTATGTTAACCTATTTTAGCTATGCAAATTTAATAATTTTCTGTTTCACAGAGAATCCAGACCATATGAATATGTGCTTTCATAACCATTACGAATATAAAATATTTCAGAATTTAGTTCTAGAAATAAAATTCCCTCATTCATTCTGGTTACATCTAGAGTCACTCAACTTTTGTTTAGATTTAGCGCCCATGTTTAATCCTTAAGCCTTTTCAGTTAGGCTGACCGATCAAATTCTAGCCTTACACAATGTAAAGCTAGTCTAAGATCAGCATCAAAACATTCTTGAAAGCTTATGGAGTCCAATCTAAAATCATTGGACCCAATGGAGCTGAAATCCTTCCTTCATTGAAGGTCAATGAGTTTTGTCACTGACATGGCAAAACTGAGGATTTTATTTCAGGGGTTTGCAGAATCAGTGATGTAAATGACAAGAGAGTAAGAGAGAAGACTTTAATAATTATTTTGGAGGGTAGAAGCAGGATCAGTAGAAACGAATATTTGTAATTGAATAAGAGTCAGTGCTGCACAGACATCACAGCCTAAACTCTTCTTCCCTTTGTGTCTTTTTTCACAGTAGGGTTGCTGTTCGCCTAGCCTTTGAGAAGGGGCTATCATTACCTTTCATGTGAAATTATCGTAGCTAGAAGCACACAGCTGAAACAGAATCTTATTATTTCTGAGTTAAACAACTGTAAACGTAATTGATGTACACCACATGGAAGTAAAAGTCCATGTTCTGACTGATTTGGCAGAAGAACTTGCACCTGAGTCCCGTACTTCTCAGATTACTGGTTTATTGGTTATTATAGGGTTGTTGCATCTTATCCCCATCTCTTGGACACAAGAAACCTTCCCAACCAAATCATAATTAAATCTGATGGATTCCCATCAGCTTTATTTTAGATACATCAATGTTTTTCATTAAAAAGAAAAGTATTATCAGATGATTAATATTAGCTCTATTTATAAAAACAAACAAAAATATCTACCATTCTTCCCACAAACTTTTTTTTTGCTGGCTATTAAATTTTGTAGTATCTAAAATAATTTAATTAGGCAGATGTAGTATGTCACTGATAGCATATCTGAGCCAAACCCATGGAGTTTCCTGTCTTCCTTTCTTCCATGGTTACTACCTCTCTCTCTTCACTGACTGACATGGTCCTTATAGACTTTTTTAGTGTAATTTCCTAAAGGAATTATAGGAGACTGTGTCAAATGTCTTGCTAAAATGAAGGCAGATGACAACCACCACTCTCCCCTCATACTCTGAGCAAGTTGTTTCATCACTGAACGCAATCAGTTGGTCAAGCATTTACCATTGGTAAATCCATGTTCACTCTTTGCAATCACCTTCTCTTTCACAATCATGGAAATAGCTTCCATGAGGGCCTGTTTCATAATTTGTTCAGGGACTGACTTGAGGCTCACTGGTCTGTAGTTTCCCAGATCTCTTTTGGAGATGGGTATATATTTGCCCTTTTATAGTCATTCAGGACTTCCCCTGATCTCCATAACCTTTCAAAGATGAAAGACAGTAACTTTGCAGTGCTGTCAACCAACTATCTTAGCACCCTTAGACACATCCCATCATGTCCCCTACACTTGAATATATCCAATATGTACAGATGGTTCTTGACCTTCCTCTTCAGTCACTGGTTCAGCTTGCTTTGTCTTTGCCTCTTGACACAGAGACTTGGAGGCTAAGTTTACCCTTAGAACACCAAGGCACAGAAGGCATCTCAGTCTTTTCTGTATTGCATTTAACTAACTTGTCAGCTTGTACTAACTTGTTGAGTAGCGAACCTGCACCTTCTTTGTACTTATGTTTGTTGCTCACATACCTATGCCTTTCTTGTTATTCCTGACGTCTCGTGCTAGGTTGAGCTCCAGCTGGGCTTTTTGCCTCCTCTGCACCTCTAAACAACATTTCTGTATTCCTCTCTGGGAGCCTGTCCCAAAGTCAGTGCTCAATACTTTTCATTGGTACCTGGAATTGATACCTAATTTTGATTCCTAATATTTTCATAAATATTAAGAATGAGTGAAATTCACAGTAACAATTTCAACGAGCAAAATTCAAAATAGCAACATATAAGTTGTCACCATGTCATCTCATCTGCTAATTTCTTTCCTGAGCATTTTCAAAATTGTTTATGACTTAGTTTGACACTATCATAAAAGTTAAAAGGGACGACCTTGTAGTATTGTTACAGAGGTGTGTTTCAAGGTTCACACCAAAATTTTTACCGTCAATTCATGGTTAATCAAGCTGCTACTACAGAAGATGTACATAATGAATGCTACAAGTACCGTGTGTGCTTGTGTATAGAAAACGAATACATCTATGTATAGTATCAAATATAAGCATAATGCAAGGATGGAGTTTTTATATGGGCATCTTTGAAGAGACAGCAAGAGAAGAAGCAAATAGAGGCATCTGATGTGTGCTGGCAATGAACACAGGAATGTGTGTTCTATGAAAGTGCATGTGCACATGGAGAGTATGCATTTGTTAGGGACAAAAGTGCTTATGCCAAAAGACATTTATAGAGAAGAGTATTTGTATAGCGTGTGCATCCGTGTGAGGGAATTTGGCATGTAGTTATAAGCCTGCTTATGCATAGATAAAGTGAGAATATTTTGATTTGTTTGGTTCATTATGTATATGCTAGGGCAGCGGATCTAAGTGAAATGCTATCAACATACATATTTACAAAGTATGGACTTCGTATTTTAAGAGGAGACGTACTTGTATGAAGCCTGGGTTCGTGGCAAAGTGGGAAAAAATAGCAGAAGGAAGGGAAGGAAAATGGCAATAAAAATAATAAACTACAAACTAAGATATAATAAAAAATTTCATGTGTTGCCTTGTTAAAAGTTTTAAAGCTTTCATTGTATTACTTGGAAAAGATTCTTTTCTCTTTTTTCTTTAACATCAACTAAGTTTAGTCAATATTTATGTGCCCAGCTGGACAAGAAACATATTGGTTATATTATTTTTACTGTTGTTTACTTCTAACATTTTTATTCTTAAACAGAAGCCCCACTTTGCCAAACACAATTTTTCCAAAGGTTTCCCAGATCCTAAGAAATTTTGCAGGGTTGAACGGGTGGGTATATTTTTCTTTTTGCATATTTCCTTGTTAAAAAAACTTACTTTGCAATACAGCTTGCTGCTCTGATTATTACTTCTGCTTTGAGTGGCACTTCCCACCCCACCAATCATTATCAAAACAGACTTTGCTGCGAATTTCCTGGAAGATTCAAATACTCCTACTTCAAGGTCATCTCAAAGGATAGTTTAAAGAGCTTTTTCTGTAAAATATGTATATTTACACGAGCACGCATAAATGGTCACCAGGGAAGATAAGCTATCAGAGAGTAAAGAGATGTCTCGCCTTATATAGTTCACACACCACTGAAGCAGATAAAATTGGTTTTGTACCCAGCCTATGAACACACTGTTAGGAACTCTGTCCTGAAAATTGATCTATAATACTGAGATAAAATTCAATGCATCTCTTTTAATAAATATCTAACTGTGGCATCAAAATTCTACTGCTCTTGCCTGAATAACCATCTGCTGTAGTTCCAGGAGGTAGTGGAGTGACTTCACTTGCGTGCTCAGGAGACACAGGAACAGGCTGCATCCATAGGTAATTAGAGCATTAGTTTCAGTGCACAAGGATGTGAGTACAAGTTTACAGTTATTAAAGTCAGATGCATGACTGACTACAAAATGTTAAGATTAAATGTGTTTATTTTTAATAACAAAAGCATCCAGTATCCATTAACCTGCCTTTTTTCAAGCCTCTCTGTGCAACTTCGTATTCCTGCTCGTCTTCCCTGTCTCTAGTGCATACTACAGGCACACTATTGTGCTTTAGAAACAAGCACGACTGTACCATTACCGAGGCTCACTTTTGTTCTGCTATTTCACTCCATGGCCATGATTTACCAGCACAAACTTAACTTAAATGTTCTACTAATTTTTTTTATATTGGCATAAGGGTGCATATGGGCTTTAATATTCTTAAAATATATGGTCAGCTCAGTAACACACAAAATCAATTGTGAGCACGAGCAAGCACATAAGAACTATTCACAGCCGGAAAGTGCTCAGAACCTTACTAACTAGCATAGAGTTAGCAGCAAGTTTAATGTATTATTGGAAAAAATGAAAGCACGTTGTAGTGGCTGTTACGAGGTAGCTCCTACAATTTTTCCTGAGAGTTATGTAGCCAATTATCATACAAACAGCCAAGGTTCAACACACCCCTTTAGAAGAAATCATTTTCTTTTCTTTTTCTTTTCTTTTCTTTTCTTTTCTTTTCTTTCCTTTCCTTTCCTTTCCTTTCCTTTCCTTTCCTTTCCTTTCCTTTCCTTTCCTTTCCTTTCCTTTCCTTTCCTTTTTACCAGGATGTCACAAGAAAAAGAAAAAACTGGTGGACATCTGTTGGCAAAACACAACTAAAGAGAAAGTGCCTGAATCTAGAGCAAAGAAGACACCATACTGTAATGCCTAAAACATGAAACCAAGAAAATTCTTTTCTCCTCCTAGTATAGTTAGCAATCAGCTGGAA
>VXAL01009639.1:252950-283305 GCA_013399475.1 Chauna torquata | reverse complement strand
TAACAAATCAGTAAATCTGCGTGGTGTTGGGAATTGTATTCTGCTCTACTAAGAGTATGTGAAATGTACTGAATATGGATAATGTCTGCAATTAAGACCAAGTACTATAGCTGGAAAAAGTGCGGAAGCATTTGGACTAAACTCGAGACCTGAAAGAGAAACAGTAAATTTCAGAGTTAGATACAATTTGAGAACAGTTTTTGAGTTTAATTAAATGTGTATCTGACCATCAAACAGGGAGAGAGGAATACTTAATACCTGTGGAGTTAGACTTGCAGTTGCTGTTTCTCCCCTTTCCCCCTGTCTCAATGTATATGTTTCATAGGCTATTAGCTAGTTATTTCTTGTCGCCTTTGAGAGATCACTTTATCTTTCACCCTTCTACTCCACAGGTGTTAGTAATGAGATTTCTAAAACAGTATTAGAAATTGTAGAAAGTTGGGAGCTGGACTCAATATCTAATATCTTACTGCAGGAAGAAGATGACAGAACACCCATACACCTAACCAAACACCTCTACAAAGTAGAAAAGCCTTTCAGAGAACCTATTATAAGGTAATATTATGTGTTTTTTTTCATTATCGGATCCACTGCTGAATTTCTGACCAAGGTTATGTTATTCTCTTGCAGTTGTGTTCAATAATTACTATTTCTTGCAGGTCTTCTATTGAAGAGCTTCTTGATAACTATCATAAGCAAATTGAAATATCTCTTAAAAATGAGGTAAGGTCATTGTTAATTATTGCTAAACCAAAAGTAGCATGAGAACGTTTACCGATAAGATAGTTGGAGGAAAAAAGACTTGCAAGTGTTCTTGGAGAAACTAAGATCTGAACAAGCTGTCAAATGTAAATTTGGAATCATGGATTTTTAGATTGCTTTTCTGTTTTCTTTCTAGCTTCTCTTGCAAACTAATCATTACCTAATCATGACAACTAGCAACATGTCTTCCAAGTTCTAGGATGCAAAATAACCTTTTCTTCAAAAATGCTGGAAGAGATTAATTTAGAGGAAGAGGTCTGAATCTTGACTGTGTCAGTTGTTGTTATTCATGAGTGATATACTGGTAACAGATCAAAATCTACACAAGTAAGCAGTAATACTTGTGCACAATGGGAATTACAACTGAAGCTTTTTTGGAACTTAGAAGTTGTTATGCTTCATATAAAACTATCTTAGTCTGCACTATTGGCTTCATTTGAAATACACTGTCAAAAACAGTGGCTATTTCACTGTATCATGGGTAACTTAAAACAGATTGATGTGAGATAATTTGGAGTAGTTTCCCAAATGCAAAAGGTAGCTGAAGATAACCTACTTTGCTCACTTCTAAAAGAACTGGCTTAGTTTAACTCCTGATAGTAATTTAATTTGGAGACTGAAACCTTAGATAGCTTCTTTAAGAAGTATGTTTCTTAAACAGTTTCTGTAAGGATCAGTCTTGAAATGAGTGACTTAGTGAGAATGAAAAATACTGTGATTAAGTCTGTTTTATTGCCTTTCCAGGAATGCAGGTCTCAATGAGCTAATATCCGCTATTTACATATTCCCTTAATACCATTAGATCATAAGATTTACTAATTCCCTTGATGGTGATTCACCATGTTCTCAAGGGTAGTTTTGAACTCAGTCTTATTATAGAAGAGTGAGATGTTAGTGCTCCTTGATATGGTGGTGTTCTTGTTGCTTTGCTCTGGCAGCTGCCTCACTTGCTTGTTTAACTGCAATTTCACAGGCTGAAGTGAGGAATGCAAAACATCGCAATGCAGACTTATGTTCTATTCTATCCACAGAGTCTTTTTTGAAGATGGGAGATGCATATTGTAGGTGATGACTAGGTCTAAATATCAGCAGTTACTGCATTTAATTTTTTTACTTCCTAAAGTGAGTTACTGTTACATAATCAGTAGCTGAAGCTTGCTAATCAAAGTGAAGCAGGGTAAAGTCATCTGTAAATAACTTGTACGTAGCCTTTGATTTCACATCTATGGACACTTTAAAAGTTAGCTACTGTATTTTTATTAAATTGAGAACCTGTGAGGACAATAACAGTGGAGACTTTGCTTTTCGTATGCCAAACAGCTGTTATCTTCGAAGTGTTAGTTTTCAAAGTAGGTTTAAATATTTACAATGTCTTCCAATTTCTGTGGTTATTTTCTTACCAGGACAAAGTTAATTGTTGCCAGGTAACTCCCAATCTAAAAATTTTTTTATTCAAATGCCTGCTTTGCTTACCCCTTGGCAGGAAGAGAGAGAGAGAGAGAGAAGGGAATCAGTTTACATCTTACCAAGAGAATATTACACTAATTCCTCCTACTCATAAGTGATTGTGAAAGGTCCCTATACCTTAAGCCTTTGAAAGTAAACAAAGGTGTTATTTTAAAGACTTTGTTCATATTAAAATAAAATCTAAGATTCTTTAGATGTAATGAAGTGGTTTTTCTTCCCTCTGAAGAGAAGGAAGAAGGGAGTATTAGGAGATTCCAGTTAAGTGTACAATCTCCCTTGCTTTCCTTCTCCAAGATGGCAGTTTGCAATTGCTTCATCTCTAAGAACCATTTAAATTGAGTAGTATGCAAGGCAACAGCTGTAACAAACATTTTTCAAGCAGTAGGTTAAAGCGAAGTCAAAAAGATAAATGTTCCATTGTAGACGTTATACTGCAGTGTAAGTGTAGTTTGAATCTACGTGTTTAAGAGGGCTGAAATTGAAAAGCTTCTTTAGCATGATTCCTTCCTCATACTAATTGAATATTCTTTTTTTGAACTACTTTTTTTTTAACATCATGTGGGAATTTGAGCTTAATAACTCATTAAATGGTGTTTATCTGCCTAGAGTTTAATGGAAAAATGATTGCAAACTTCCTAATGTTTCTTGGGACACCATGCTAAAATCTGTTCTAGTCATGTTTTTATGGCATTGGTAACTGAGCTATAAGGAAGTTCTCAGTACTGAGGCTTTTTGTTTAATCATATTGTTACACCACAGTTTTATGTAATTGAGATATGCATCTCATAATAAAATTTTCTTGGCAATTCATTCTTTAAAAAAAAAAAAGTTTAAAGCAATAATGGGTTTTACAACTGTGATCAGATCAAACTGTTCTTTCATACATTCCTTATTAGAACCAGCATAAAGCAGTAGATCACTTAATTAAGACTGTCAGAAAAATCTGTTCTACATTGGATGGTGTAGAGACTCCTGCAATAACGGAATCTGTAAAGAAGCTAAGGAGGGCTGTTAATCTTCCAAGGACTAAAAATATTGAGGTAAACTTTCACACTATAAATTGCATTCTGAGGTATGCTTTTGAACACCAATGAACACTATTTCATAATCTTTGGTAGCTGCAGATATTGGCAACAGCTCAGGATTATGGGTTTTTTGTTTTTTGTTTTTTGTTTTAAATTTTACGTTGTAACTTAAATTTCTTTTAACAATTTGCCATTAATGCATTAATCACTTGCTCTTGGAATCCTTTCCTGTTCCAAATAGCAACTTCAAGCTAGCTTTAAAATACTGTTTTCTGGTTCTGTAACTACAGACTTGTCAGAGCAGATGCTGTTAAATCTGACCAAGGGAAAGTGACAGCTAGCTCATGCCCTGTGAAATCAATGCAGTTATGCTTAGATGAGGAATTTGCATATCGTATTTTTTGTGCAGTATTTATGTGAATAGCAATAATGTTTTAAAACTCTGGCAGTCCATGTTCCTGGATTCCTGAGCATATGGACAAAAATAAAGTCTCTTAGTGCATATTTTGATGATAAAACTGGCTTACAATAAACAGTTAACTTGAGCAGAATTGGTCTCACATCACTTTGTCAAAAAGTCATTAAAGGGAAAAGTGTGCAAAGAAAAAAGCTAAGTAGTCTTGTAATGCTATTTCTGTTGTCCTGCTGCCATATTAGAGAGCGGCAATTCCCATGCTGCTCTCTCCGGGCTTTTTTTGGCTGCATTAGTGTAGTGATATATCTGTAATACTGAGCTGAAATTTTGCAAAATGTGCAGGCTGAATAAATATAGCTGTCACCAGCACTAAAATTCTTGCAGAAGAATACAGAAAATTTATGTAAAAGCTTAGGAAAATTCAACATGTATTTCTGCAATGTGTCTGTTTGTTTTGATAGTAAAAGCTGTATAAATAATTAGATTGCAATGTAAAAATAACTTCCAAAAGAAATGCTATCCCAATAGAATTTGGAAAAGGTACCTCTTTATCAGTAAAACACTGCAATTGTCGTGTGATGAAAATTGGCTTGAATGGTAATGTTTATGAAGGTATATAGGATTGCTTTCAGAAACCAAATTGCTGTAAAGATTGGATTAGGTTGCATCTAACCTTTCTTAAGATACTGAGTGTGGTTTTTTGTTTGTTTATTTTTTTAGTAATTGGTTTGTGGTTTGATATAGTGGCCAAAAATGTAAAAGAAAACAGTAGATCGTCAAGTAGAAAATTACATGTATAGTGCTATTTCAATAGTGTTTGGCATCCTGCCATCCAAACTACTTGGACTACTTCAAGTATGGTGGAGACATATGGCAGTTCTTCTGAGGGGGAGAAAAAGGTGTGATTTCCACACTTCCCCCCTGCCCCAAGTTTCTGCCTTTTTTTTTTTTTTTAATGAATGTGTGAAGTTTTCGACAGTTAAAACTTAGTGTTGACGAGATGCTCAATTCATGCATGGAAGGTGTAAGGAGAGCTTTCATCCTGCAGTTGTGGCAAACTTCTTAGCCACTTTCTGAAGTCTTAGGAATTCAGTGGGTTTTGCTTTTAAATCTCCAGCNGTTGAGACTAGACATTGCTGTAATACTGTATCATATTTAGACTTCCATTTTAGCAGACCAAGAAGCAAACACAGCAAGCAGATAGTGGCAGTACTTACTGTTCAATTTCCTCAGTTTAACTTTTCTTTTTGTTGTTAAGTAAATTTATGGTAACTGCCTACAAAAGATGCCTTAACAAATGCCACAAAACAGCTGTTCAGAGTTAAATTGTTGGTAATGAAGCTACCAGCTTCTGTTTTCATCTCTACCAGCCTCAAGTTTTCTTTCTCTTCAGAGAAGCTAGAGTATGCTGAGCAATATTCCAATGTAGTGTGTCCTTTAAGGGTTCATAAAGGATGTCGAGATAGCTGTGACTTGACAAAACATGAGCTTTTGAGCTTAGTAAACAATTACTGCATGATATGGAAATTGTGACACTGTCAGTTAACTCCTGAGGAACTTTAATTGGGTAAAAATGTTTGTTACATAAACCCAAATATGGCCCTAATTCAGATGTTTCGTAATTTCTGGACAAGATGATTTTTAAGGGCAATAGAAAATGAGTATACATTTCTTGGTATTGAAATTTACTCTAACTTACCGTGTAGGTATCCTTAAAATGTGGCGATGACACTAGCAAGAGCTCATCTGGTGAGTAAAGTTCTTCAATTTTATTTTAAAAATTGCTTTACGGTGGCTACTTTAGGAAGATATGCATTAACGATAACTTACAATTTAGGTTCACTGCAGCCTGAAAGCCCTCTGAAAGTGAGTATAGACCAGTTAACACAAGCAGTTGAGGCCCTTCTGCGACTCCACATGAATTCATATAGCAGCAGTTCTGCAGAAATTTCTCCAAAAGATAGGAGTGCCAAGGAGGCATGGACTGCCACAGAACATCTCCAGTTCACAGTATTTGCTGCGCATGGAATTTTTCCTGGTTGGGTATCAAAGTAAGTAATTTATTAGTTGTAAAACTAATCCTTTTATGGAGTTATTTTTTGTTTACTTTACTTTCTTTTCCTTGTCCAGTTATGAAAAATACTACTTGATTTGTTCTCTGACCCATAATGGAAAAGATCTGTTCAAACCTGTTCAGTCCAAGAAGGTTGGCACATACAAGAACTTCTTCTACTTGATTAAATGGGATGAACTGTAAGTGACTTTAGAATGCTGACTGTCCCCCCTCCACAAAATATTTGGTTTTAGTTAGTACCTGCCTAGCAGGCTGTTGAATACACTAATTCAATCAGCTCTTGCTTCTGATTCTATCTGAAATGTTGAAAGAACAGTGTGTGAGACTTACGACCAAAATCAGAAATATTACTCTGAATGGTATTTCATCCTGAATTTTAAAAATGGGAATGGAAATGCTGCACAAGTGCCCTGTGCTAATGTATTTATAGTATAAAATAATAATGAGTTGGGGAGGTCATAGCATTCCTTGTAATGGGAACAGCTTGCGCTGCTTAAAGAAGGATAAATAAAGCTTGCTTTTAAGCGGTGCTCAGATTATCTAATGGGGAGGAAAAGCAGCTGACTTTTATTGACATTAATGCTAAATAGTTTTTTGTTCCAAATATATCACAACAACTTTGTATCTAATTTATAAATCTAATTTAAGATTATTTCTGTAGAGATCAGATACATAAGTGCTTAGAGCATCTCTCTATAGCATATGAGAATGTCTGGTTCGAGCTGCTAAAGTTAGGTTTCTCTTTATGGGGCAGGGGAAAAGGGTAGAAAGGAAGAAGGAGGGGCATGCAGAGAAGAAATACAGAGAGGATGGCAGGTGATATCTGAGAAGGGAAAATATTTTTCACTGCCTATTCACAACTTACTCTTTTTCACTTAGTAGTTGCCAGGTGGTCTGTCATAACTGTAGTGTCAGGTGATCTCCATATTTCCCTATGTCTCTTTTTCTGACTATTTTTAAAGGTCAGAGATGGACTCTGAAGAATAGTCTAGAAGTCTACAGTGACAAATTATTTCAGACTAGGAATGAAAGTTTCAGGTTCTGGAATATCTGCTTCCCGAGAGTACTCTGACTGCCTTTTTTTTCCTGATATTGCAAGGAATTAATTGTTAGATCTTTTGCTGGCAAGTGATAGTGTATTACAGTGAAAGATATTAGACAGACTGCTTATAGGCTACTTAATGTAGTTGTGGTGTTCTGTAGTGTAACTGGCTTAGTAGTATGCTGTGGAAACATACCAAATATTCTAAAAGTTACAGAAAATCAAACAAAGAACACTTTAAACAGTGAAAACAGTGTAAGCAAAAAATCTCTGAGTTGGAATTGTCCAGTGAAGTATGTACTCCTCTGCTGCTTTCTTTATGGGTGCTGGTTTTGTACCATTTGGTGAATTTAGCTTTCAGTAGTTCTTAAGAGATTCTTTCATTGGGATGGGAAACTGTTGTCAGCTGACTCTTCAGTCAGATCCAAGAGATGAGGAGGCAGCTAACATGGAATTGTATGTGTCCTGGTAGTGAGTAGAGCGGGAAGACTGGTTATGCTGGACTGTGCAGTTCTGAGCAAGGAATGCCATTTAGTAGGCAAAGATTAAAGAGAGTTGTTCTATTACCTATTAAAAGGGGTTGTTCTAAATCTAGCTACAGTGCAGAATTGTAATTTAGCCATTTTTATGAACTGTTGGTGTGGGAGATAGTGGAGTGAAATATAATTGCATGGAAATCTAACATTTGTCCTTCAGTGTTAATTAACTTCTTGAAAGCAAAAGGCATCAACAGATTACATGGATGACAAGCCTGTAATTTACTAATAATTGTTTTTCCTTCTATGACTGACTTGAATACTTTTATTTTATAGAATAATTTTCCCCATCCAGATTTCACAACTGCCTTTGGAATCAGTCTTGTGTCTGACTTTGTTTGGAATCCTAAATCAAAGTAGTGGAAGTTCTCCTGATTCAAATAAGCAGAGAAAGGGCCCAGAAATGTTGGGTCAGGTTTCTCTACCTCTTTTTGATTTTAGGCGGTAAGTGTCCAAAATATGGGTAAGTTTATTAGTATGATTTATTCTATATAAAGTTTAATCCACCCCCATAACTATAGCAACTACTTCACTGCTGCTGAATGTAATAGGAAGTGACAAAGGTAAGAATCTCAAACTGTATTGTTAAGGAAATAATGCCTTCA
Organism: Chauna torquata; assembly: GCA_013399475.1. Lineage (NCBI taxonomy): Eukaryota > Metazoa > Chordata > Aves > Anseriformes > Anhimidae > Chauna > Chauna torquata. The sequence goes on along the minus strand of VXAL01009639.1, from coordinate 275,379 downwards.
ATTAAATGTGTTGTAGTATTTCCTTCTAACTGGCTGAAAAAACTTACCTTTAGGAGTAAGTTGAATGTTTGGATGAAAGTGATAGCAATACTACCACTGACCCAAAATAATGTGGGCCAAAAGAGGTCATGTTAGCACCAACAATTCGTAAATACGTAGCAGTTGAGGATGTAAGCACAACACAAGTGGCCCTTTGAGGAATCTACTGGCATTCAGGTCAGGTTCTGTTGCCCTGTAAGTCATATGCAGTTAAAGTATCTGCAGGTGTCACTGTCTCCTGAAGTGCTGTCCTCCCTTCTACACCTAAAGAGTATGGTCTTGATGGGTGGCATTTCATGAGTTCTGAAAGTATATTATATTGGCCAGAGACGGTTCAGTTGGCATTCATGTATATTTTAGCAGATGAAGTGCAAGCAGCCAGTTCTCAGCCAATTCATGAACCACAGTGATAGAGAATGCAACTTGCAAAAGAAAATGTTTGCAGCAAGTGAAGGATTCAGCAAGGATAGTGTCTAGTGCAATACAAAACAGAACAGAATCCTGACAGCAGGTAAATAATGTACTATCTTTCCATGTCACTGGGTAAGAAGCCCTTGTGTCTTAAAATTGTCTTAAGATAGGTAAGAATAACTCTTTTTCACACAGTTCTGTCTGTAGAGCTAAATATAATGATGGCTCAAACTTATTTATAAATAAAATACCTTTAATTCAAGGTCTACAGTACTTCTAAGTACTATTATTCTTTAGAGGCATTTTTGCCTTGGCTGTAAAATATTTGATGCTGCATGTTTCTTAAAGTTTACATATGGAGGAGCCAAACTGGAGAATTAAGTTTGACTAAATATATCTTACCTTTTGGATAGATTGATTTTCTTTAATACTCTTAAAAATTCATAAGCCTGATAATAGGGAGGTAATAAATAAGTCAGCAAGAAAATCAAAATACTGTTTAAAAACGTATGCATATTTTAAAATACAGGTGTAGTTTAATGGATGGGCAAAATGAGCCATTTCTGCTATTAATCTGTATGAGTAATAGAGATCATTAGATATTCTGATGTGATTTCTTTTGATTCAGAGCTGGATTTCTTTAAAAAAAAATTAAAAACTGTTTAACTGTTAAACTTATGGTGTATTTCTAGTTTGAATTGCTCTTTCTTCAAGTACTGTTGGTGGATCCTGTTATACTTTTTATCACTAAGAATGAAAAGCCTGCTATAATTTTCCTCAGTTAAGTGTTGCTGGATATCCCTTGTCCTTGAAACTTTCATTACTAGGTGTATTCCAAAATGCTAATCATTCTGGTAGCTAGTTTATGAAACTTTAACCAATAGACTTGAACCATGGATACAAAAATTAGTCATGATGTTACAGAAGTGATCACACTATTGCAAAATGGCTTTGGGAATTATGCTTAAGATTTCCTATTTATATGTGTTTCTGACTTCTAGGTCTTACTGGAAACTTATATTATCTAATTGTCAGCCAAACCCCTAATCTTTCTTGGACAGTTATTTCTCTGTATTGCTTATGCCTTTATATGTGGTTGCATCCTTCTACATAGAGCTCTGTTTGTTTCATTTCTGCTTTTGTATGCTGACTATTCCAAAAGTTTGCAGCTGCGTAGCAGTTTAGGCTTTCCTGCATTGCAAAGATAGCTTGCAGCTGCTTTCAGTCTCCGTCGAGACTTGGATATCTTTTCATAAATGACTTTTCTTTCAGTCTTCTATCTAAGTATTACAGTTCAGTCTCCTAAATATTGCATTTCACAAGATCACAGAATCACAGAATGGGCAGGGTTGGAAGGGACCTCTGAAGATCATCTAGTCCAACCCCCCTGCCAAGCAGGATCACCCAGAGCACGTTGTGCAGGATGGCATCCAGGCGGGCTTTGAATATCTCCAGAGAAGGAGACTCCACAACCTCTCTGGGCAACCTGTTCCAGTGCTCTGTCACCCTCACAGTAAAGAAGTGCCCCCTCATGTTGAGCCGGAACCTCCTGTGTTTGAGTTTGTGCCCATGGCCTCTCGTCCTGTCGCTGGGCACAACTGAATAGAGACCGGCTCCATCCTCTCGACACCCTCCCCTCAGATGCTTATACACATTAATGAGGTCTCCCCTCAGTCTTCTCTTCTCCAGGCTAAACAGGCCCAGCTCTTTCAGCCTGTCCTCGTACGACAGGTGCTCCAGTCCTCTAATCACCTTAGTAGCCCTCCTCTGAACTCGCTCCAGTAGTTCGATGTCCCTCTTGTACTGGGGAGCCCAGAACTGGACACAATACTCCAGGTGTGGCCTCAGCAGGGCTGAATAGAGGGGGAGGATCCGGAGGAGCACCTCCCTTGACCTGCTGGCAACACTCTTCCAAGTGCACCCCAGGATACCGTTGGCCTTCTTGGCCACAAGGGCACATTGCTGAATCATGGTCAGCCTGCTGCCCACCAGGACTCCCAGGTCCCAATCTGCAGAGCTGCACTCCAGCAGGTCATAGTTTTTATTTTGATTTGAATTGCAAATTTAGTCTTATTTGTCTTCAGTGCTACACAGTATTCTCATAGTAGTTGGCCTGAGGAGAGAACTGCATTTTCTGTTTAGGCAGAGTGCTAGAATAGAATGTGTTGGGCCAGAGTATACTGAATGACCTGTATATGGCAGCCGTAGAGATGCTAGCGTATAATCTACTTGCAATCTACATAAATTAAATCCAGACTTTTGTAATTAAAGATACTAGCCAAATATTCCCGTTGCAGTTGTAAGTAGCATCGCTAGCAGGCAGGAGCTAAAAAATGTAGCTAACTAAATTGTGGGAAGAATAAAAGGTCATAGATGTGCTTTGGAGAAATCTATAGTCAAATTAGAATCCCTTCAGATGAAGTGTGTGTGGAGTAGCTTAAAATATCTTTAGTTATGGATAAGACAGAAGGCTGTGGCATGTATATTAAACTGGAAAACTATTAAAAAGAAGAAGCCATTCAGTTGTGCTTTGTGGCATGATTAGTAATTTTTATTGGCATCACAAACTTCCAGTTAATCAACATATACATAAATAAAGAACTGTTCTTTAAAACACTTAAATACTAAAACATTTCTTGAAATATATGGAAAGCTTGGCCATCAGGCAGTCTTCTGAGAGACGGCATTTTCGTTTTTTAAAAACTGACAGAAGCTTACTGTGCTTAGGATTACAACACTTCTTGATTTGTGAAATATCCTTAGCTGTGCTATATTACACTTGGAAACTATTAATAGCTGGGAGTAAACTGGCAAATACCAATGTCACCTGATATGCCCTTGCAGAACCTAGTAACGTGGAAAGTCCAGGCAAACGATGATTTCTATAATATTCATATGCACATACCTTTTTTCTGAGAGGGCAAGGAGATTCACTTATTCCTCAGAGGCAAAAGTATTCCTTTTTTTTTTTATTAGTGAGAACTAGGGAACGCTTAATTTAGCTGGGTCAACTGTGTCAGCACTGAAGTTTTTCCTCTGCCTTTTCCTATAAAAGTTGTGTGCAGGTTCAAGCACTCTAAAGGACTTAAAATACAGAAGACATGCAGCAAAAGAAATGAAATGCAATTGACACTTGATCGTTGTAATTCCTCTTTTTAAGCTCAGAACTGTATTGGCCAGTACAGTTCATCTTTTCGTGTGTTATTTCTGAGTATTGTCGTCATATACTTTTTTTCATTTCTGCAGTAGAAATGTACTTAGTTTGAACTGTCCTGATATACCACACTAATATTTCTGAATCGTTTCCTTGTAGTGACCATTGGGTCTTTTCCGGATGGTATTTTAATAACATTCTGTTGAAGTAAACAGATTGTGACACTAATACCTGCACATGCTTTTTCTCTCAGATTGCTAACTTGTGGGACAAAGCTGTTGCAACTCTGGACCTCATCGCATCCAAGTCATGCATCGGGGATGGCCAGTAAGAAAGGAAATATGGAAAGAATAGTATTGCAGGTTATATATGCTTCTCACTTGACCTGACTACATTTTGTGTGAATATTGTGAATAACTCTCACACGAGTGGTAATAGATGGGTTGTTTTGGGGAGAGTGTAAATATTAAGTCGTATTTGAAAGCCAGCATAGAATAGTGATTCCTAAACTTTAAGGGAAAAGAATGGAAAGCTGCTGTAAATGTATACAAGTAGACATTGAATCACGATGTTCAAGTTGGAGAAATTGGAAATGCCTTGGTAATAGATACTGTCAGTACTGGGAGAGAAGATCTTTGCAAAGCAATCTATAGAAATGTGTCTTCAGAGGGGAGTCATCTAGATCCGAATGACAGTAATTCTAGTTTCTTCATAGAACATAAGGGCCTCTCATTCTCAATTCAGCATCCAAGTTTCACTCCTAAGAGAAGGTACCTTGTTAGGCATGGCTTAGCATTCCAAAATGTGTTTAGAATTGATGGTTGGATTGAAACCACTGGTGTGTTTTTTATTGGTTCTGTGATTACTCTCAGCTCTAAGCATCCTCACTTCACTTTAGAGGAGTACTCCAATTATTGGATTGTACAACAACACAGTTGTCATATGGTTAAGGACCACAGTTCTGTGGAATAGTTGAGGGAAAAATATTCAGGAAGCAATATCTGAGAACTATTACATGTGTAGAACTAGAGTTCAGATGCCTAAACACCTGATGCTGCTGGAAGGGGAGCTTTCTGCACTGTTCTTAGGAACTTTTTTTTTTAGGTTGACTTCCCATCCCATGCTTTCAATATTGAATATAAAATTCCTCAAGCTGCGGAGACTACTGTGCATCATTCTATAGAAACATTAGAAAAACCATTGAGAGAACGTCTCCTTGCCATTCTCTCTAAGGATAACACCATTGGGTATGTTCACCCCTGTTGCTATGGTCTCTTCGTACATGACAATTTTACAGCTAGGGTGTGGAATGCTCATTTATTCTTAAGCTTCTTTAATATGTTTCTAGTATATTTTGAAGACCTATAGAGATTTAAACGAGAGATTGAATGAAACCTGCAAAATAGTGCTGACTTTAAGTTCACTTGTGCTTTCCATGGCTAGTGTCATAATATTCTCCTGTTAAAAATTGCTACTCTGGCTGCCTATTTTATACGCCTATTCCTGCTTGATATTTCTTCAGTTACAAGGAGCAGTGACGGTTTCAGCAATGGCTGTTCATATGCCATGAAAGCATTTCTGGCAGGCTTTCCTGCTCATCTGTACCAAACTAATGTTAACGTTTTGGTTTATTTCAGATTATACTAAAAGCTGTTCTTGTCCTGTGCAAATTATAACTTTGAACAACAGTTTCCATAACATTTGAGACTTGTTTTGCCCATGCTTTAGACTTTTATGGAGGAAATAGTCATTTTACGTCATTCCATTTTGTGTGCAAAATTAGCTGTATATATACAGTGATCAGTAGCATTGGGGTTATGTGGTGATGCTCTGTAACTTGCATTACAAACTGAAATGCTTTTGTCTGCAGGCTGTCAAAGGAAGATAAAGAATTTCTGTGGGAGAAGAGACATTATTGTCATAGTCATGCTAATAGCTTACCAAAAATACTGGCTAGTGCCCCTCACTGGGACTGGGCAAGTCTTCCAGAAATATATTCATTACTTCAGCAGTGGCCTCCTTTATCACCCTTAGCTGCACTGGAACTACTTGATTCAAAGTAAGAAAACAAAGTAAAATTTTACATGTGTCATGCAATAAATGATATTTGTACAGTAGAAGATAAGCTAAATTTTATGAAAGTTTCTAAGAACTCATGCCTAACTTTATTCAGGTAGGCTTAACCAAGTCATGTAGTCAAAGAATAACAGTAGTGGTTATGATTCTGAAGTTTAACTTGTAACAGCAAGCAAGTATATAGCAAAGCTGTCAAGATGGAAATTTTGGGAGGTTAGCATGCTTGTCCAAAATACACACGTGCATTTGCATCTTACGTAACGTCTTTGAAGGACCTGGAACCTGTAGGTCCTTTATTGAGCTGTTACAGACTTTATATTGGTTCTTTTTTATCTAGCTGATCTTAAATCAGCAAATAAGTCCTACACAAACAGAATAAACTTAATGTGGATTTTTGGTGACTTTCTAGGTTTGCTGATCAGGAAGTGCGACATACAGCTGTGAACTGGATAGAGACATTAAGTGATGATGAATTAACAGACTTTCTCCCTCAATTTGTACAGGTAAGACTTACTGTTTACACTGAAGTTTGAATTTTTTACTCTTGAAAATTCAAAGGAGTCCCTGACTACTCGTCATGGAACTGCAATTGCATGCCTCTATACTTAATAACCTTAATGCGTAGGATGGAAAACAATTTAAGTAGATAGTTGCTCTGTGACTGTCCTCTGGATTTGCCGTGGTTCTATCAGTGTGCTAGTCATAAAATCTCAGTCGTCATCTGGAACTAAATCTAGACCTCATTTATTTCATTTTCTTTGCATTTAGGCATTGAAGTATGAAACCTACCTGGACAGTGCTCTTGTCAAATTTCTTTTGGCTCGGGCATTGGGAAGTATTCGAATAGCACACTACCTTTATTGGTAAGACGTTCTCTGTTCCATTGTTCACATATGTTTATTATAAGATTAATATTTCTAGAAAAAATACTCTATCTTAATATCATAGTTCATAACAATGAGTGTTACATCAAATGGAGAGCAGACAAAATATAGATCCTTCTTTTTTTCCTGAAGAAACAAACAGTGCCTCTACGCGGCACAAACTTCTTGCCTTTTGTATGAAGTTACTGATATATAGGATATATATATATACATATCCTATTCACTAAAATGTTTTAATATTTTAGTATTGCATTGTTCTCAGTATTTTCTTTACAAAAATGTAATTTAAATCCTTTATTTCAGGCTTCTTAAGGATACACTGTATGATCCGAAGTTCGGTGTAAGATATGAGCAAATTCTTGGAGCCTTTCTTTCAGTCTGTGGAAAAGGGCTGAGGGAAGAGCTAGAGAAGCAGACCAGACTGGTGCAGCTTTTTGGAATGGTAGCAGAAAAAGTAAAGCAAACAAGTGTATCAGGTCGACAGGTGTGTATATTAAATTTTTAATATTCTTTTGGAAGATTAGACTGAGTATACCCTCAAAGCAATTCACTCAATTACCTTTTTAGTCTAAGTTCAGTAAAGTGATGTATATAATATATAGGAAGATCTATGAATCTGTCGCTCTGCATTTTAGCAAGCTGATGGCTTAAAGAAGTCAATGTCTTTGTCAAATTTGTTAAGACAAATTTGTTGTCAGTTGAAGCATAAGGTTGTGTGAGGTGATAGGGTAAGAAAGAAGGATGTGTACAATAAGATGGATTCGGATTTAATGCTATTACTGGTGAAGAATGATCCACTTGCGCAAAAGAATGGGATATCTTTGTATGCTAATAATATGAGTTTAATAATAGAGTGGGATGCTATCATCTGGTTCAGTTAAAAAAGAAAAGTTTGTGTGATATTAGTATCGTACCACTAAGCATGTGCATTTTTTAATAGCTAAAACATCAGTTAGAACTGATTTTTGGTATTCCTTTAACTGAAGAGTTAAAACATTGGCTATGATATGTTTCAGGATAACTTTGTCCAGAAGTTTCCTGTAGGTGCTCCATTTAGGAAAATATCAGCTGAACTCTCTTTGTATCTGCAGGCTGCCTTACAAAGTGGTATGGAACGTGTGCAGTCATTTTTCTTGAAGAACAAATGCCGTTTGCCTCTCAATCCCAGTCTTGTGGCAAAAGAACTAAATATTAAGGTACAGCACATTCATAGTTTCAAAGCCTTTTTGTCAAAATTACACATAGGCAAAGCTTTTACAAATAGCAAAATCAATGTAAATCATGAAAAATCATGAAAGCTCTTTACAGTAGTTGGGAAGCGTTTTAATTAAAAATGCAGCTAAATTAGCTAAGAAATTAGCTAAAAATTAGCGAAGAAAAGACAATGATACAAATATTTGTGTAAAACTAAGTGAAGGTACTTTTATTTAAGAAGAAAAAAGTAGTAATTTATTACTTCTTCAGACCCCGTCTGCTTTGAGACCAGCAATTCTGGCTGTTGTAAAGGAGAGGAATATTTAAAGTTCATGAAAAAGTCCTGTTTGCAGTAGTAATCAAAAGAGAAAAGTGAACAACACTACAAGGTTAAAGCAATGAGTAAATACTATGAAATCAGTGAAGCTAGCTGTTAATGACTGTGTCCAAGAGATGCACGAAATTCAGGGAGGCAGACAATAGCTTTATTTCATTATGAAGATCCAACAAATGATAGTGTAGGAGAAGCAGGTATATTAATTTTTTCCAGAACTCTGTAAGGTTTGACAATACCTGCTCTGAAAACCTTTATTATATCATTGTGCATGACTGAGAACCTAAAGGTCTATGAACACAGCATTTATGCTATGTAGAGAGATGGTTCCTTTTTGCTTTCCTTCTCTATCATAACTATTAATTAACTCATGAGTATGTACTTGAAAGCAGATAAAGGAGAATATAGCAAAAGGTACAAATATCCATTTTTTATAATCTAAGTTTAAAATAGTTGCTGATAAAATATTTATCCATGTTTTGCTCTTCCATTCAAAATGTATAAAGCATTACTGTGCTGCACTGTTGGCTTTTGTACAAGAATTCAGCAAATATCAGCCAAAGAGTTCTTTATTCAAAAGAAGCACATATTCACCACTATCACAATGTTAAAAGTCTGAATATGCACATTGTGTGGCATACGTGCTTGTAGTCAGAATGTCCTGTTTTCTGGGCTGGCAGTAGTCGTCCTTTTTGAGTATTAACACTAAATCTTCTTGTAGGCATGTTCCTTCTTCAGCTCTAATGCAGTACCACTGAAAGTTGCATTGATAAATGCAGACCCTCTGGGAGAAGAAATTAATGTGATGTTTAAGGTAGGCCTTACATGTGTAAAAGTGTTAAATGATAATTGATACCAATGAACGAGTGATCAGCTTTAGCATAGACCAATAAGCTTAGTTACTTTGTGAGTTTACTCCTGTGTATCTAGAAAACATCTCATCAGATTAACAGTTAGGAACGGATGTCTGAAAATGGCCAGTGTTCACTAAGCAGCTCAATTTCATAACGAAGATTGGAAACTCCCACCTTAGTGCTGGCATGATGCCATGTAAATGAACGTTTCAGAATCTTGAAAGTATCCATAGAATTTCCCTGTTAGGCAAGAAAGTATATATTTTACAAATGATAGAGACATCTGTCATAACTGCCGATGACTTTTTCTAAAACTGCAGAGGAAAACTGGTAGTGCTTAGTAGTTACTGCTTTCTTATAAGGACAAGTACGGTTTCCCCTGGAACAGCTGTTCTCTCACATCTTCTCAGAGTGAAGTCATAAGGCTTTAATGATAAAAAGGAAAAAGAAGGGATGTAGTATTTTTGTAAAAATTTCTTTAAACATTACAATTTCAGAAGTTAACCAACATCTGAACAGGCTGTAAAATGTGGAAGTCAGTCTACTGCATGTGAAACCTTAACTGTAGTGTCTCTCTCTCTCTAAGTGCATAGCTGTGAGGAAATAAGTAGCATAATGTATCCCTTACTAGAAATGTAAAGCAATTATGATCTGAAGTTCAGTTTTGCTGAAAGCATATTTTGTCTCTAGTTAACTTTTATTTTTCCGTTTAAGGTTGGAGAAGATCTGCGACAAGATATGTTGGCTTTACAAATGATTAAGATCATGGATAAGATCTGGCTACAGGAGGGACTGGATCTACGGATGGTTATCTTCAAGTGTCTTTCAACTGGAAAAGACCGAGGTGCAAAGCCAAGATGCTGCCTATAATCTATAATCTAGTCGGTGTCTTTTCCCCTCCCAACTTTTTGTCATGCTTACAGAGAAAATTTCTACTCAAAGGCATGCTCAAGTAACAGTGCGAGGCCAAGAGCCTTCCTTAACAGGAACTTCAGTACTTGAAAGTATAGGAAGTTGTCATTTGGAATTTCCTCATGGCTGAGTTGCATTTAAATGTGTTTCTTCTATTGTGTCTTGATATTCTTATGCATTCTGCTGTTGATGAACAGTGGTGCAAATGCATAAATGTAACGATAAAAGCTTAAGGCCTCTCCTGATGCCATTACTGCAACACAGGAAATTAACGGTGCCATGGCAATCCCGATTCTGAAAGTTATTTATGGTGAAAGAAAATATTCAAGTCAAAACTGAAATTCTAAGGTATTTGGAATCTACTGCAGTTGAGTCAGAGAGTATAGAAATGTGCAAAAAGTAGAAAAATCAAACACTGTGTCCATCTCCCACCCCTCCTGAATTTATTGTCATATGCTGCTCAAAGTTCCTTGGTAATATGAGGCTTTTAGGTTTGCAACTTTTAAGTCACAGAAATCTAAGAGTAAGTGTAAATACTGCCTTGCACCTTGAACACACTTTTTGCTAGTTTAGTCACTAATTCTCTGGAGATAGCCAATAGGAAACACAGAATCTTGAAGAGGATATGCAGAAACTTCTCTCTTCAATTAGACCCTCAAACTGCATGATGAAAACTCACAAATAAATGAAGAAGGTGGAAATTCAGGTTGGCAAATCTAAGCAAAAAGCTTCTATTTATGTCGAACTTTTGCTTTTTAAAGAAACAGATGACGTTTCTTCCTACTTTGAGCGATAACTTGATTGCATAGCATGTTACATTTTTGTTGCTGCTAATATTAGTATTCCTAAAGTATTTGAAGGATTAAAGTGAAAAATAAAAATAGACAAAAATTGCGGATTTGCCTGTAGTAGCTCTCACCAAGATAGGAGTAAAATTCTTTTAATCAAATCAATGTCTTCCTTTTATGACCTAGCTATACAACTATTTTTAGTAAATAGTATCTCCGAAATAAGGCCACATGTAAATCCCACTCTGCCTTATTTCTGAAGCAACAGTCTATTTTGACACTTGACAGCCATTAAAAGTTGCTAGATTGTGTCTGTGAGAAATGTCAGTACCAAAATATTGTACAGTTACTAATTATAGACCAATACTAGTTTGTGTAGTAATTATGCAGTAATGCTTTCAGTCAAAGTATAATTTATATGTGAATTGTAGCAACCATAACTAATTGTAGTAAAGTAAGCCTAACACAGATCTCTAGTGTGCTTCATGGCATGCTTTGTAATACAGTCTGCAGAAATGCTTAGTAGACTATTTTTACATCTAGCTCAATTCTGAAAGAAGCTAATCTTAAATTATATATAAAATTCATTACTGTCAAGAAACTTTCTACCAAATAGTGAAAATGCAATATAAATTAAGGAGATAATAAATGTATTTTGTTATATTTTATATAAAGGCATGGTAGAGCTTGTTCCTGCTTCAGAAACACTTAGGAAAATTCAAGTGGAATATGGAGTAACAGGTTCTTTTAAAGACAAGCCTCTGGCAGAATGGTTGCGAAAGTATAATCCTACAGAAGAGGAATATGAAAAGGTAACTTTTTCAGTGTTCTTCTTTTGAAGATCTTTTAAAAGGGATAAATACCAGCTTAAGAAAGGATGCAGTTCCTATTCTAGATCTTGCATTGAAATTTTTGTTTTAAATTTTTAGCAAACCTATTTTTTTCCTATTCTTCAGAAAGAGTAAATGAAAATCCCTTATATAACTACAAAGGAGTTAGATGAATTCTCAGGATTCACTTCTGGGTTTTTCACTGGATATAGAAAAGACTTCAACTTTAAGATAGGAAGGAATGGTGGCTACTCTTCATTGTGGTTTAGGACCAGTGGCCTCCTTGGACATAGGATGCCAAAAATAAAATGCTTTCTGTTGGCTATGATGCTGTTATAACACANTCTCTCCCATTTATTTAAAAAAACAAAATAACATTTTTTGCTGGCGAGAGTGGTTTCTAAAGATTTTTGCAAAGAACACTGTCTGGAAAAAGGTAAATTTTAGGACCTGTCTTGTCTGGCTTGAATTTTACCCTTGTCAAGATTGACTATTGAAGGTATGAATGCTGTTTTCCCACTGGTATTTGTTCTTAATTTACTTTTTTTTTTTCTCTCTCTCTTTCCCAGGCTTCAGAAAATTTCATTTATTCTTGTGCAGGATGCTGTGTAGCTACTTATGTGTTGGGAATTTGTGACCGCCACAATGATAACATAATGCTTCGAAACACAGGGCATATGTTTCACATTGACTTTGGAAAATTTTTGGGTCACGCACAAATGTTTGGTAGCTTTAAAAGGTATTTTTTGTAGCTAAGCATTGTAGAGAATGAAGTGTTTTTTTAGTATATTTTTATAAGCACTAACATTTCTAATTCCTGTTAAGTGCTGTTCTCCGCATGAAGCCAGTATCTTCCAGTTTAACCACCAAGTTTCCAGAATGCGTTCAAACTTGCTTGTATAGAATTAATTCTGGAAAGTCTCCAGCTTGCTCTTTCCATATTCTGATCTCTGGAACTGTTTTAAGTCAAAGCATATAGACATAGCTTTCAAATAAAATTACTGCTCTAACTTCTGGTAGATTGAAATAAGGAACCTGCACATCATTTAACTTCTGTTCTTCCAAACTGCATTCATTCCTTAAGACTTTCTGTGCTAAACACACTTAAGAAATCTCAGTGGGAATTTCTTTACAATAGTTATGAAAGCCAAACATTTTGGCACAGGAAAAGATTAATGACTTTTTTCTATTGAGATTTGGGAGCCTTACCTCTAACTGGAATCTTGGGGTTGTACTTTTGCAGGAGTATTGGTTAAAATAGTGTAGTTTCACTTTTTTAGTTATGTTCTTGCAATTAGATGTTGTTATGTAAACTTTATCAATGGATGAGTAATTGAAAGCCAGAAATTTTACATAATTTGAATACCTTTGAGTGTGAAACAAATGGAAGCAGACAGGGGCTTATAAAACAGTAGTGAATGCCAACATTATAGAAAAGAGTGAACAGCAACTTTGTGTTTACTACTCCTCTGCACAGGGGAAGATGATTTATATCCAGGACAGAGGAGTTATGGTTTGGTCAGGTGATAATATAGTCATTACATTTGTTTTAGTGTGTTATAGCTTCTAGAAATGAGGGATGAAAGGCATTGTAACGTAACCTGGCTTCCAAGTGTTGATCCAGGAGATCTGCTGTAGGTCCAGTACCGTATGAATGTGTTGGGAATCTAAGATAGCAGTAAGTTGCCGAACCCAACCCAGAAAAGTAAAATGGTATTAGTGGGTTATTTGCTATCAATACCTGGGGATGGGGATGGAGGGAAGCACATGACAAAGTGAATAGCCCATATAATTAACATACGAATTCTCTGCTTTTTGATCAGGGATCGGGCTCCTTTTGTGCTAACATCAGATATGGCTTATGTCATTAATGGTGGTGAAAAACCCACTATTCGCTTTCAGTTGTTTGTGGATCTCTGTTGTCAAGCTTACAATTCAATAAGGAAACATGCAAACCTCTTCCTTAACCTACTTTCACTGGTAAGCATTGTATTAAATTCACTTGAAACTTGATAGGTCTGTAATGTTGGCTCGTGTTAAATTCTAAGCTTCTTATGCTGCCAGAACTCTTGCAAGCCTTTAAAAGTTAGAAATATCAGATGTACCTTTTTTTTTTTTTAGAAAGGTTTTATGTTGGTTAATTTTTGGGGGCTTTTTTTTAACTACCTACTTGTTTTCTGAGAGTTTAAAACTAAGATACCATAAATTACACTGCAGAGCTCTGTTAGCTGCTTTTTACTCAGCAGAAATAGACAAGAGAATAAATGCTGATTGAAAGTAATTGTTGTCTGTCTCTGTTAGCATTTAGCAATTTATCACAGCTTCACATTAGTTTGAAGATCTAAGTGTTTTAATTATTTACACATAAAGTTATATCTGTTTTATTGCATTAAAACTGTAAATTTAATATCCTGCAGATGCTTTCTTCTGGGTTACCAGAACTAAGTGGGGTTCAGGACTTGAAGTATGTCCAGGATGCTCTCCAGCCCCAAACAACAGATGCAGAAGCTACCATTTTCTTTACAAGGTACTGGATAAGTGAAAGAACTAAAATATCCACCAGCATCGTCCTTTTAAGGGGAGCTCTTTGCTTTGGAGAAAGTGTACTAAGGATGTTCACAAACTTATCTGTAGAAGTTGAGTAGTTGCATTGTACAACCACAGAATACCAATCAGTTAACCAGTGAACTGCGTAAATAAGATCAGTTTCATATATGATTAATGCTTGTGCTAAAATACTTTGCCTTTAAGAGTAACCTTGTACAAAAGAATTGTTTGAAAGAGTGAGAGTAAGTAATGCTATTCTGCTGTTTGAGACTTGCATTTTGAACGCATCCCAAATCGCTTAATAGCAGCGGATATGTTGGTATCCTTGATATGCATGCAGTGTAGAGAAGCTTTCCAAGAAGTGCTTTTGCACACTGGGGAGGGAGGAATGACACTCCAATACAGCAAGTGGGTGCGTACATATAGTGTAACTGAGTTGTTGCTATGTGTTACAAAATGTGTTGTTCTACTTCATTTCAAATATATGTGGGGGGGAACTGCAGTAGTATGCACGTAGGGTTTTTTTTTTAATATCTCTGGAAAGCTGTCACTTCTTGGATATCAACCAGTTCCAAAGTTTGGATACAGAATCTCCTATAAATGCTTGTATGATGCTATTTATATAGCTCATTGCTTAATTTTAGTTTAAAAACTTTCTCTGTCAGCAAGAACTTTTTTGTTTGTCTTTGGTCGGTTTTTGGTTGGTTGGTTTTCTTAAAGACTTAAAATTTGATTCATTGACAGAACAATTTTTGTGTATTCTGACATGTACTCTAGTGTTTGAAGTTATTTTTTTTTCTCTAGGTTGATTGAATCCAGTTTGGGAAGTGTTGCCACAAAGTTTAATTTCTTCATTCATAATTTGGCTCAGCTGCGTTTCTCAGGTCTACCTTCTAGTGATGAACCCATCCTCTCATTTTCTGCTAAAACATATTCTCTTAAACAAGATGGCCGAATCAAACAAGTGTCTGTGTTCACGTATCAAAAGAGATATAATCCAGATAAACATTATGTAAGTATGTGGAATCTGTTTCCACTCTGTGTAGACACTGTGCATTTTCTTCCAACAAGATGCATTCTCCTTCTCGTCAAGTTCAGTACGTAGTCACAATAAATTAGTCCGGGGTAACTTGCCTGTTTGAGCCTTAAGTAGCTACCTTTGAGATAGACAACTAGGTTCCCTTTATTGTCAGAGATTAAGTAAGTACAGCCTTACTTGTTGAGTTAGGTACTGATGCCACATTTAGGATGATCTTAAGAGTTTTCTAAAGTCAGACTGCATTGACTGTATGGGAGCCTGGATATATACACTCAAAACTGAGCCCCATTGTGGGTGAACTGGAAGTAAAAACAAAAACCATAGTTGAAATCTAGATCTTACTGCTTGCTTGCTTCCTGAAGAAGAGCAGAGTTGTACTGGGTCTGACTGGGATGGAGTTAACTTTCTTCACGGCAGCCCATTTGTTGCTGTTTTGGATTTACAGCTAAAACAGAGTTAGTAACACACCATTGATTTGGTTGTTGCTGAAGAGCACTTGTGCAGCGTCAAGGCTTTCTCTTGTTTTCCGTATTCTGCAACTGCCTCCTGCAGTGAGTAGGCTGTAGGTGGGCAAGGAGCTGTGAGGGGACACAGCATCTGACCCGAACTGACCAGAGATATTCCATACCCTCTAATATCATGCTCAACTGAAAAAAAAAAAAAGGGCGGGGGGTGTAGATGAAGTGGGGGAAATTGTCTTCCAAGGTAGCTGTTGCTTGGAGACTGACTGGGTACGGGTCTGCTTGTGGGAGGTTGGGAGAAATTGCCTTTGCATCACCTCCTGCCTTTCTATCCCAAGGACTGTCTTTTTTATCTCAACCCATGAGTCTTCTCACTTTGCTTTTATTCTCTCCCCTGTCCTGACAGTTGGGGTGTGGGAGTGAGCATGCAGCTGTGTGGGTGCTTAGCTGCTGGCCAGGGTAAACCCATGACAGGGTTGCTAGAGTAGAGATTGGTATTTTTAACAGCTAAGAATATTCTTCAAAATGAAAACACCTTGAAAAGGATCCAGAAGGAAGCAGAATGGGCAGAAGTAGTATTAAAATTAGATTAAGAAATTGGAATTTAAGTCATGTTTACATGCTTATATAGCCTTCTGTAAAATGGCTCCTTCCTGAATAGAAGTCATTAAACATCAAATGCTTTCTGGTTTTGATATGACCTTCAATTAAAGTTGTATTTGATCCTCCTGAGTAAAAGCGCCTTTTTCTATATGAATGCACCTACACTCCCAGTCAGTCTTGCTAGAGGCAGCAAACATTACAATCTGCCCTCAGGATTTTGATAGGCCTGGGTCACACTTGAAGACTTGCATTGATATTCATATCCCTATGATGTGCAACCATGTTGTTTCCTTTTTTTTTTCTCTGTTGCTGTTTGCTGGCCTAGACTTAGCCCAAGTTACGTTTTCCTCAAGTTGTTTTAAAAAGTGAGCTATATTGACCTCTGCTAATGTATATCTATTGCATTTGCTGTGAATGACTTAATCTCATAGATAGCACCTAGGTAAGGTAGAGTATGACATGAATAACTGCATCCTAGGGGATGTATCCCCGGTATTTCTTAAAATTCCTTTTATATAATGCACTACACCTGCATCTGCCCAGCAAATTATCCCTTTAAAAGTTGAATCCATTAGGATCTTGAGAGAGTTAGATTGAAAAAAAAAAATTAGCTATTAGTTTCCTCGATAGTCTGGACCTGTAAATTTTCACAGTAGTTCTGGCTGTGTAGGTGTATGGTTAGATGTAATCCTGCACTGATGTGTTAAAACTGATGTTAGAAATGTATGCAGGTGAAAGGTTACCATAATAGAGTTAATTGTTAAAAAAGAATCATATCATTAAGTCAGTTCTTATAACATTGCTACTATTATCTTTTTTGTGTGTGTTTTTGGCAGATATATGTAGTGAGAGTTTTAAGAGAAGGGCAAGCTGAGCCAGTGTTTGTTTTCCGAACATTTGATGAATTCCAGGAGCTCCACAACAAACTTGGCATTCTCTTTCCTCTTTGGAAGTTACCAGGGTATGTTCCTTACTCATCACTATTGTAATGAATTCAGCAAAAATGATCCCAGCTGGGTGGAGTTAAAGATAGCTTGAAATGGAGGCAAAACTGCTGAGGGGTGAAATACATCAGAGATGGCAATTAAGGGAGAAAAATGTCATCTTGGAGTTTTAAGGAGGAGAGCCAGAGGACCAACTCAGTATCTTTGGTTTGTGATATATCACGTGTAACGGTTACCTATAAATGTTTCCTTGCCATTCTGTAAGGTCCTTACATAATAGCATGCCATGTTTCCACCCATGATTGACATCAAAAAGGAATGTTAGCACTTCAGGATGGAAATTGCAATGAAACTTAACTGTATTAACTTCAGAGAAAGTAGCTAAAAACTTCATGTTGTTCTTCCCTTATAGCTTTCCTAACAAGATGGTTCTGGGAAGAACACATATAAAAGATGTAGCCGCTAAAAGAAAAGTGGAGCTCAACAGCTACATACAGAGTCTGATGAACAGTTCTTCAGAGGTGGCAGAAGTGAGTTCACATAACTGAAATCCAATGAAAATTTTCAGATTTCAGTGCTCATTAACATTTAAACTAATATGTAACATTTCTTCCGAATTTAGTGTGATCTTGTCTATACATTTTTCCATCCATTGCTTCGTGATGACAAAGTGGAAGGAATAGATGGAATAGCCAGATCTACAGGTAGGTAATGTTTGTGGGGCAGAAGATTGGGTATTTATAAATTGGGTGACCATAGTACGACGTCTTTATAATGTGATTTATAAGGAATCTTTTTTAAATTAACTGCAGTTTTCCCTCTTTGGGAACTTTGCATCTCTGTCTTTCTTTCCAAATGTGCTTGCATACAGTTTCTAGGAAATGAAAAACATACAAAAAATTGCAACAATGTATGTGATCACTTTGGCTTGCTTATGGCTTAAATAAATTATTGAAGTTTTTACTCTAAACTTTCAGGTTAGCTCTTACAAGAGAATGCAAAAATCTTTAAAACCAATGGCCATTTTTTTTGCTTGTATGTAATTAGTCAGTGTAGTACTGATGAAAATGTACAAATATTACAGAGGAAATAACTATATTTTTTTCAGATGCAAGTCCATCAAGTCCTACCTCAGGAAAAGTGGGAGGAGAAGTGAAGCTATCCATATCATATAGAAATAGCACTCTGTTTATCATGGTGATGCACATTAAAGATCTCGTAAGTAAGAGAAGATGAGCTCCTCTTTAATAAACCTAAATCAGCTGCTGGTTTTGGTTAGCTTGATGGTTAAGACTAGCTATTGAAAATAATCAAATCGGTGTGCAGTAACTTGTTTTCTAACTTGTCTTGGTTTTGGACTGTAGGTTACAGAAGATGGTGCAGATCCAAATCCCTATGTAAAAACATACTTATTGCCAGACACGCACAAAACATCCAAACGCAAAACCAAAATCTCCCGGAAGACGAGAAATCCAACTTTCAATGAAATGGCAAGTTAAAATTTATGTAGCAACTCCCTATAGTTTGCTACATCTTTTACTTTAAGCAGTAATTAAAAATATTGTCTAAATAAATCTCTAAAGATATATAAATGTAAAAGTTAAACTTGTTTCAAAAACTTTGCCCTGTTTAAAAAAAAAAAATCAGAGTAGGTAACTGTACTGTTATAAATAAGTAGAAATTTCTGAGACTGACTTCGAGGAGTGATGGAGAGAAGTAAAGGAATCTTAAAACTAAAGATTTCTCCCCACCCGCGATTCATTGATTCAGAATGTGGAAAATAATGAATTCAGAATTCTTGGCATGTAAAAAATACTTCTATCCAAAAACACTGGTCCTTTTAAACACTTAAGAGCACAAAATAAAATGTGTGTGCTTCAGCGTAGCTTCTGAGAAACAGAGATACTGAATGGTCATAATGCGCAGTTAAAATATCAGTGGCTAGGCAGTGAGAAAAAGGAGTAGTCTGTGTAACTTCGTTTGGATAACAAAATTCTTGACTTCTTACCTTCTAGCTTGTGTACAGTGGATATAGCATGGAGACTCTGAAACAGAGAGAACTTCAGTTAAGTGTGCTCAGTGCAGAATCATTACGAGAGAACTTTTTCCTGGGTGGAGTTACACTCTCTCTAAAGGACTTCAACTTGAGCAAGGAGACTGTTAACTGGTATCGACTAACTGCTGTACCCTATCTATGAACTGATTTCTACACCTGAGCAAGAACAGAACAGTTGTATTCACTTGTGCTTTGTGCATCTTCCTACTTGAAAATAACTTGTACATCTTAAAATAAGAGACTGCATTTCAACAGATATGTTGGACCAACCTTCATGTAGCCTAATTTGGGGGATTTCTAGAAAACCATTGCTGGATTATTCTTATGCAATGTTATCAAAACATTATTATAAATCTTTCTTAAGAGTTGCAGGTAAAGGAAGGTATTTTTAAATCATCCATGACAGTAAGATGATCAGTTTGACCATGCTGGTTGGTTAAACTATAATTTAGTCATTAGGCCTGTGGATATAATGCATTTTTGCTTTACAGGTTTGTTTGGTTTTTTTTTTTTTTGTAACCTGTTTTATGTCATCCATGGCATGATGCTGGAGGACATCAAAGAAACTACGTATTTTTAGGGTTACTGTCACACTATTAACTAGGCATCACAGAAGCAGTGGCGGGTAAAATTTTGGTGGCTTCACACACACCAGTAGAAATGAAGGTTGAAGGGCTGGAAAAATTCTTCAGCATTGTGTTTATTCACAGATGCGTGCTTCTCTAAGACTTATTGGAGTGAGTGCCGATAATGGAAGTTGTAAATAATGGTGCCTTATAATTCAAATGCTTCTCTTGTACCTCATTTCTGGTATTTAAATATGTATACAAGTTAACCTTCTGCTCCTTAAAGAGGGGAAATGTTCTCATATTTGATAACTTGCAGGTCCTACTGGAAGTCTTCTCCAGAGATGTGTTAATTACAAATAACATTGCTTATACTGATCTTCATAATTAGTGCAACTTGTTAAATTTTTGTACTCCATCTTCTACCCATGATCTCCAAAAATTCAGTGAAGAGTGGCTGAATGTGATGCCATAGGAAGTGTGTCCAGCTTCTCAGTGTTCTGCAACGTAAAATTTCTAGAACTTAAATACTACAGCGATTAAATGTAGAACAGATTCAAGACACTAAATCGAAGTGGCATTTGCACCTGAATTACTTACCTTTACCTCCACATAAATGATGGCCTCTAGGTAAAAAGCACAACTGCTGGATATTTGCAGGCCAGAAAGAAAGTGGCATTAACAGAACTTTAAGAGAGGAATTTGGTTGCACTTTTTTTTTTCCATTTTACAGCAACACTGATTCTTATTCCCAGTAAGAATTTCACTAAAAAAAAAAATAATAATTTCAAGCAGCATTACATTTGAAATATATTGTGATAGTGGAGTACAAATATCACTTACTGTCTCCTGTTAATACCACTGGTTACTAAATTAGGTAGTTTCTCCACTACAGGTAGTGTTCTTATTCACCTTCCTCAGTTTTTAAGGTGGTCATATTCTGTCTCGACAAAGCTATAGAGTTAAGTTGCACACTTTAATAGTAAATGTTGAAGCATGTTTTGAGAAAGGGTGACAGGCTATCAGCACTGAGTACGACTAGGATGAATTTTTCAAGTAAAATTTGCGATGATGAATGGAGACACAATAAAAGAAAGTCTTCTGTCTGCCCAACACTAAAAAGCTTTTTCAGAATCTGATTTTCCTTCCCCTGCTCCTGACCAATCTCCCTTCGATACAGAAGCGAGAAGTAAACTTGAATCTCCTGGTGCCTAAAATATTCATGGTCCAATTTCTTAGGAATTATTACAATTGAAAACCAAGAATACCTTGAATGTTAGAAACTGGGTTGATGCTAATGGGCACTAACAAATCCCAAATCCCAGTTTTAAGTATCTTCTGCATATTTTTCATTTAGTATATAGCCTGTAAATAGTATACTATATAACTAAGTAGATATATTTCCTGCTCACTTGATGCTTTTGAGACTTACTCCATTCCATCATTAGAATCACAAGTCACTTAAACACAGGAAAGTAGACTACTGTTTTTGTGAAACGTTCCATTGTGAAATAAAATGAAAGCAATATGTACTGCCTTTTTTGCAGTTTGCTATTAAAGCACAGTGTCTTACAGCACAAAATACAAATAAACTAGAATCATTTAAAATGATTTTCAGTTATAACAGTTGCCTGGACTCTGGTGAAAAAATGTATAGTACTGTATTACTGTTAGCACTTGTCCTGACTTCTGATTTAATCTTCTTCATAGCTTAACTCATTTTGTGCCTTTCCCTTCCTTTTCAGTATATTCACTGGCTAAAGCTTTTTATGGTCATGCTTTTTATGTTGTCTGTTGGATGCGGCCTTTGCCGCCTTGTGAGAGTTAGATGAACAGCCCCCAGCTTGCACCACCTCTTTGCACTATTCTCAATTAAGAAAAAAGTGATTGTTGCAATAAGTTTAATGTCTTAAATTCAAAAAAGAGATGGATGTGAAAGATGAAAATATTCAATTGGGATGGAATTTATCAGTATGCTAATTACCTTGAAAATGTAGCTTAACAGCTTTTTATATCTTTAATCAAAACCGATTCTTTTATGCAACATCTGACCTGCAGCCAGAAATCTCATTGTCCATACAGACCTTGTTTTGGTATTTCAGAGTAACAGCTTGCGCTAAAACCTCTTCATTTTCTCAACTCAGCCTCACCTAGCACTTTGCACTGAAGTTTTTATTACTGCCTTTCTATGCTCTACAGCTACCTGTACCTGGGAGCACGTGTGATCTTTATCACTAGTTCCTTTCTTTTTTTTTTTTTTTTTTTTTTTTTGAAGAAAAAGAGAGGGTTGCATTAGAACTCTGTCATCTGCCTTAAAGCGGCCCCCGGCCCGTGCTGCCTCGCTGCGCCACGGGCTGGGGGCGCGGCCGCCTCGGCCTGCCGCGTGCTCCGCACTCGGGACACTGTGACCAAGATGGCGCCGTGGGTGAAGCTCGGCGGGAGCGAGTCGTTTGCCTCCCTTGTCTGTGTGTCTGTGGGCACCGAGTGCTTCGATTAAACTAGTTCATAAGGGTGGTCAGTGGTGCCCTCAGTCCTGCTTGTACTGAGTGGGGTAAAGGTGGCTCTGTAACTGTCCTGTAAGTACATTAAACGCTATTCTCCGGAAAAACAACGCGTGCTGGTCTTCGCTGTCCCGCGGGCTGCCCGCCGCCCCTCGCCGGTCCCCAGCCGCCGCCGCCGGCTGCGCTCGCGGGGACGCTGGGCGGGAGCGCGCTGCAAGCCGGGCCCTCAGGTAGCG
>VXAL01009639.1:202662-252886 GCA_013399475.1 Chauna torquata | reverse complement strand
GGGCGGTGCGGCCGGCGCGGGAGTGGAGGGGGGTACGGGCGGCTGTGGGGATGTGGCGGCGGGGAGGGAAGGGGAGCGGCGCGGGCTGGGGCTGGGGCTGAGGCACCGCTTTACGGGGGCGGCCTTCGGCGGGTGGCGCCTGGGCTCCTGTTCCAGCTGCTCTCCCGGCGCGGCCTGCCCTGGCGGCGGTGGTGGCTACGCAGTCTGCTGGCGCGGTGGGAGGCCGTAGGCCGCGGGGGTTGGGCACAGCCCTACAGGAAACGCTCGCAGCAGGCGGCCTGGTAGTGGGGTCAGGGCAACGGTCTGGCTTGCCCGGCTTCGCTCAGCGTGTGATCTGCTTCTTCCCCACAGAAAGGGCCTGTCCCAGTCAGCGTTGCCCTACAGACGCAGCGTGCCGACGGTAAGTAACTTCACAACTTGCACGCTTTGGCTGGCTCGGGCGGCTGTCTTGTGGCTTTCTGTGCAAGCTCCGGTTCCAGGGGTGCAGCTTAGTAGTGCCCGGGAAGTGAAACAAAATGAAGGGAGCTGTAATATTTTGCATCGTTATGCTTATACTGTGGTGTGATAAAATGTCGTGCCCGTGGTCTTTAGGATGCTGTGAAAGTAAGGATTGTTTGTTGGCCAGCTAATTTTTAGGGCAAAAAGTCACTTTTCCTCTTTGTACCTCCCTTTATTTAGGTGGCACTTTAATTAGTTTTAGTGTTTATACTGATTATTTCTAGAGGTTAGATTATTATCTTTACCCTCAGGTTTGGTTTTGTCATTGTGGAATAAACTTAGTGCTTTCTGAACTGTGTTTGCAACGGTAATTTGCTGGTCAGAGCACTAACCTAAGTAATTCTAGTGTGCCTTTAGTTTGTTCAAGGTGCTTTCACTTAAAATCGAGGCTTACTAGTGACCTAAATTAGTAGCTGCTTAGTTTCGTTTGTCTTGCAAGACTGTTTTGAAGGATTTATTTGTTGGCAGAAAGACCAGTTTGTGGCTTGTATGGTGAACCATATACTGAAAAATAGGTAAGCAGAAAGTAAAATATTGTGAAGCTACTTGAAGTGTTACTGATGGTTAAACCATTTGAACAATGATTGTAATGCTCAAATGCAATACTTGTGAAGAACCAGGTGGGGTTTTTGCTTGGTTTTACTTGTTTTCTGTTCTGAATTGTAACTTATAGAGCACTTCTAAATGTATGTTTCATTGTATGTTTCTGTTTTATAAATTGATAGTATTAAAAAAACTGGGGTGGGGAGGAAGCTCTTGGGAGCTTTTGTAGCTTGTAGAAAGAGCTGGGATTACCTAGCTTGCTGGTGTTGTTTTTGCCATAATGATCACAGAAGCAATGGCTGTATCAGCACACTTCAATGTACAAGAGGATAGAAAAGGCACACTTTTGTCCAAATAGAGATCAACTTGTTTCATTTTCAATTACTTTGTGTACTTACTGATTTCCACTAATCTCTGTAGGTGGTATGATAGGTGGTGGCTGAATGGGTCTCAGTTTTGCACTGCTGTTAAAGGCCTGGTTAAAGAGTTCCTTCCCAGTGGCAGTGATTTGCTCTGTAAACTTGTATTCATATGTCAAACCTGACAGTTGAAATAAACTAATGATAGAGTAGCTGGTTGGATGCTGTAAGGGGTATTTTAAACAGACTTTCTGCCTTCCCCTATGCCTTCCCCCACCATTTTCACTATCACTATGGGTTCATAGTGTCTAAATAAGTTTCTGTATCATTAGAAGTATAACTTTTCAATCGTTTTCTTAAGCATTACGGAACAGCTATTTCTATCACCTACAGAAGGTTTCTATAGCTAGCCTGTGCCTCTGTGTTAAGCAGTGTTCATCCACTTTTTTTTTCTAATTTTTTTTAGTGGCTGAAACTTACTTCTGATGATGTAAAGGAGCAGATTTACAAGCTTGCTAAAAAAGGCCTGACTCCCTCACAGATCGGTAAGGTTTATGAATCTCTTAAAGGGAGGCAAAACATGTTTTTTCTGATTGTAACAATGTAATCATTCCCTCAACCTGTGTTAGATAACATATTAAGAAAATACAGGTTTTCTGCTGTATGTATGTATTTGCTGTTTGAATAACTATAAAAATGTAATATGTCTCATTCTTGCAAGAAGTGTATTTGATGGAGTAGTTCTTTTCTTAGTCAGAAAACATGAGACACCTTTTTAATCTTAGAACCTGTCCTTAAGAATACTAGTACACGTTACAGGGAAGTTTACTTTCTCCAGTTTCTTGGAGGAAAAACTTGGTATCTCAAATAGCAGCAGCCCTATGTTTAGGAAATGCTGTAGGTGCATAATAGATTAGTTCTCAATAGTTTGGCCCCCTCTAAAGCTCTGCTTAAGGATACTCATGCTACAACTTCATATGATGGTGAGTTCTGCAGTGTAATTATATGCTATGTGAATGATTTTTTTTTTGGTAGTCTGAGAATATTAATGATCCCTATGGTATAGCAATTTTTTTTAGTTGTAAGTGTTTTAAGAACAACATGTACCGTTGTATTTGAACCTACCAATTTCTATTGTGACTTTACTGTTGACTTCTAGTTTAAGAGTTCCTTAGCAGAGCATTTTAACAGAACACACACTTACTAGCTTTCAGAGATTTAACTCCTAAGTAGTCCATGAAATCTTTGTTACCCATAGAGAAAAAGGTGATTGAATACCTAGCTTTAACAGGTATTGTTGAAAATTTCCAAACAATATTGTAGCACTTAATGTGTTACCTGTCTGTATGTGATGGGTGGGTCAGTTGTTTCTGTGCTATCTGATAGTGTAAGTAGTATTTTGCTCACTTATTTTCTACTGCTGTTACAGTTTCTACCAGGAAGGTTTAACCAATATTTCGAGAGAGCCTTTTTTGGATATCTTGTGAAATGAAACTTAAAGAAATAAGGTCTGTTTGTGTAAGGTTTTTTCTTTTCAGTGCAAGATGTAAATGTTTGTTTCAGGTGTGATCCTGAGGGATTCCCATGGTGTTGCCCAGGTTCGCTTTGTAACTGGCAACAAAATTTTGAGAATCCTTAAATCGAAGGGACTGGCCCCAGACCTGCCGGAGGATCTTTATCACTTGATCAAGAAAGCTGTTGCTGTTCGCAAACATCTTGAGAGAAACAGAAAGGTGAGTGCTAATCAAAGTAGAAACTCCACATTGTTTTTTTCAAATAATATGGTAGTTTCTTTATAACTTCTTAGGTTAAATTCTAAAACGTTATGCAACCGATCCTAGGCATCTAGGGAGAACCCTTCCACTGTCCTATAAAATGTCTACCTTGTTTGACATCACTATTGGCTTCAACATTTTCTGGTCTTTCAGTATAACACTAAGTGGGGGTTTGTGGGTGCTTTTTAATTGAAGATTTCCATTTTATAGAGGTGCTGGGTATTTTTCTGTTTTGTAGCTGTGAAAACAGGAATGTGAGGAGCTGCTCTTGACAAACCAAAAACTCTTTAAGTGTACTTCCTGTTCACCGCCTCCTTTGAGTAAATTTACTGGTTTGGGGAGGTATTTTAGTAAAGGAGCACTGTCTTTGTAATCCTTTAGAAAAGGAGCTTAAAAGCATTGCTTAAACCACATATTTCTTGTCCTGTTTATGAATTTATCAGACTCATCAGACTTTGGCAGTGGGAGTATGGATTTTGTAGCGGTAGCTTTAGATATTTGACTTTACCAAAGCTCATCTGAAATATACGTCATCTAGAAGCCAAAGTAGTGCCTGATTGTAATATAACTTTCTTTTATAGGATAAAGATGCCAAGTTCCGCCTGATTCTGATTGAAAGCAGAATCCATAGGCTGGCTCGCTACTATAAAACTAAGAGAGTACTGCCACCCAATTGGAAGTAGTAAGTCTTCTATTTTATTATTATTTTCACTGAGATCTTGTAGGTGTAGTAAACAACATGCAAGGCCTGTTATTGAAAGGATCAAGAATGCATTGTGATCAGATGTATAGGTAAACTAGGCAGCAAAGAACAGATATTTTTGTAAATATTAACTGATAAATTCATGGAACTTATTGTTGGGTAATATGACCATCACAACACTTAGAATTGTCTCAACAAGTGAAGTCATTGTATACTTGATATTTTTTTATAACACTTTACGCAAACTGCAGTCTGTTTTTACTGAGATACTTGTATGGTTTGTTACTTTGAAAATCTGTTGAGAAAGGGCTTAGTAGCTGTGGCAAAAATGAATAGTCGTTTGTAGTTGGCATTTCTCTAGGAAAAAATAGCCAGTCTTAGAGAATTCGTGTAGAAGTCTAGATGAGCTGTTCTGTCTGAAAAGACTCCTAGCCGGGGTTTTGAAAATAGGGTTTAGTTCTGTTACCCTATTTGTATTTTGAAAGAAAGGGTGAAATCTTTCTCTATCCCATACAGAATTTTAAAGAAGTCATGGTTAAGCTCAGGACTGGTAGTTAAAGCTTTGAAGCGAAGTAGTGTTTTTGGCAACTAGTTTGTAGAAGCTATCCATGCAATTAATATTTCTCTTTTTCTCTCTCTTTCTCTCTCTCTCTCTTTTTAGTGAATCATCGACAGCTTCTGCCCTGGTCGCATAAGAGCTGGTTATGACTTACTGAAAGAATAAATTTCCATTAATGAAATTTGTGTTGTCTCTGAATGGTTGGTGTCTTATAAACATTTGCCAGTTTCAGGAAGCTGTGTGTAAATGGGCAGTTCTCAGACTGGAGCACAAGTGTGGATGTGATTTCCATATTGTTATTCTACAGTTGCAAATCTGGATAGTGGCTGTTGCTGTTCTAGATCAGCCATATGGTTTGTGCATGCTTAAGATTGATTTTTGATCTGGTAGCTTCAAGTTAGAAAAGTGACCTAGTCGTTTACAGCAAGTACATTTTCTTAATATGAGTCCATGCATGTGTGTGTCCTGCAGGAAGAAATGGGGAAGAAAACAATGACAGGGGAAGAATTAGAAAGTTAGAAAAGGTGAAGAGGAAAGGATTAGGCAAGGGTAGTGAGGGGAGGGAAAAATTGCAGAGGTAGATGGGATCATTGCAGGTTAATGTGGATCCATTCCTCTTGCAGAACAGCTGCAGAAAGCTTAAGCAGACCTCAGTTCCTGACAGCTGAGGGAAGGAGTATGTCTGTGTGCGTGTCTGTGCCTGCACAGTCCATTTCAGGACTCCTTGCCCAGTGGATGACAGCAGTAACTCCTTTTGGGAATGCAACTTCCTAGTCCTTGGGCTCCTGTCACTTCCCTCTAATAGGACTTCTCGTAATTTAGAGGATGGTCTGACTAACTGTTGGTGTCATTTGTAGGTGATTTTAAGGATCATCTTGGAGGTTTGGGTAAATACAACAGTTTAGCGCTCCTCAGATGTTATGTCTTGACTGAGGTAGTTCCCCTAAACCCTAAGGGCAGCGGCTGTTGCCACTGTTACTGAAGCTGTGCCTCCAGGTTCTAAGTAATTGTGACCTAAGGAGTCATGTTTCTGCTGAAATGTAGAGGGCAGGCTAACAGCTTTTGCCTTTTTTAGGTTAAAATTGTAAATGGAGGTTTTATTGAGCTGTTGTGATTATTGCTTCCAAGTATTGGTTTGCTACTTGTCTTTTCCCATATTAAAAAGCATTTAAGTAAATTTAAATTAGACCTAACATTTTTTTTAAAGTGTAGTAGCTGCTTGCTAAGTCATAAGCACTGGAACTTGGTGCCTTCTGGATCCAATTTTGCAGAAAGACAGGTTTCCTGTGCCCCGATCATGAAGCTAAATACAGCATTTGGGATTAAGACAGTTTTAAAAGAAAAGCACTGCATTCCAGCTGAGCTCTATAAAAGTGCTGCTGTCTGGTCCATCTTAAAGTTAGATTACCAGCCTCCCTGGGCTGTCAAAATACTTGCTGTTGTTTCTGAGTAACTAGAAAGTGGTGAGCTGAAGGAGGAATTTACCTCTGTTTGCAGCTGACATGGCAATATGGATTAAGCTTTTTCTTGTTGTTTATTAATTGTACTGGCCAGCATTTTAAAAAAAAGTTTATAAACTTTCAGTCAAGTTCTTAGAAGTGTGAATTTTTGTTCAGAAATGAACAAAATGTTTTAGAAATGAGAGAGGAGGCAGAACTGACAATCCATAAAGCATCATTTTCCACTAGAAGACAACCGAAGGGTAGCTCTTGCAGAGCTTGAACGTAGGCAACCTTACACAAGTTCAAGTATAAACAGTCGTCAGATCCTGTTAGTGTAGTAACAGCTTTTCCTAAGAGTCTTTGCTAGTGGTTCTCCTTCAGTGCTCCTGATGTCTGCCTGCCAGGCTCTCATAATGATCTATTAGCTAAGTGTTCTGGGATGTAGATGCAATAAACTGAGGTACTAGTGCAAAAAAAAAAAGTTGCTGTGAGTCTTTGGGGTTGAGGTGTTGCTAACTTCATGAAAAGCATGCAGACTATTTACTCTGAAATAGCTGTATGTAAATAGTTCAATTACCAGCAGATGGCACTTTGAAATGTTAGTGTTTATAAAAGTTATGTATTGCAGACAGTGCCACCTAGGGATCAAGTGTGAAGGCTGACAGTCCCAGCCAGTAAACAGACGATATTTAATAGTATTACAATTCTAAATATATGCGGTGCCAGATGATAGAACGGTTTGGGGCACAGTAGTATGGAAGTTTACGTAACTCTTGTATTTCATGCTACTGGGGTGTTTTGGTGTCTGCATGTTCTGTACTGTATCTTTTCCAGCATGAGTGGCCCTGGCGCTTGCTAGAGTGGCTGAGAGCAGGTTCCACCGTTCTCTGGTGTCATCTTGCACATCCAGTGGTGCTGCAAGTTGCTGACTCTGCCAGAAGGAGACAGAATGGCAGGTGTGGCTTACGGTGATGAGGTCTCACAGGACTGGAGGAGGGGGGGAGTACTGTGTAAATGCTGTACTGTAGTGTCAGGAGTGATGTTGTCTAGGGACAGATCCTGGTCCTGCAGTGAGATTGAATCCAGGTGTTGAAGGTATTCCTGAGGACAGAGAAAGAAATGTACACCATGTTTGCTGCCTCCAGAATTTGGCAATCTCTTGTCAAAGAACCATGATGATATTGTGATTGTGCTGGTATGCACATATTTTTCTACTGTTTACATTGCTGAGGATTCTGTACTGCCCTTAAGTCGTGTAGTCTTAAGTAAATGGTCTGTTCCTGTTAAGACTGTCAGTCCCCTACCCCTTTGATTAGCCAGAAGAGGTACTCCACCAGTCAAACTCATTTGCCCCTGGCTGTGGGCTGGGCAGGCAAGTGCTCTGCTCAGCAGCCAGCACGCTACAGAGCAGTGTGTGCCTCGCCAGATGTGTGGCAACAGTGGAGCCCAGGCACTGGCAGGGGTGTGTCCTCCCTGGGCAGGAGTGGACCCCTGTGGAGCATGGTCCTGAGCAATGCATTTGAAGGATGCAGTCCTACAGTGTGTGAAGAGAGGAGCACGAGACCAGGGGAATCTGGTGCTGGGGAAAAAAGAGGTAAGTTTAATCTCTGGGGCTGTGGTACAGGGCTGCGCCTGGGTGACAGTGCAACTCTTGCAGGTAGTGTCCTACCGTGTAGCCAAGCACTAGGACTGCCCCAGGCAGCTGGGGACTTGTGCTCCAGCTGCCGAGGTCTCACACAAGTCGTGGCTGCTTGGGAGAGTTAGCGGAGTCTTTTCTGCCCCTCTGGCTAAGGATACTACAACTTCCCTTGGCTGGAGAGATGCAGTAATAGGAATAAATCCAGATGAACCACAACAAACCATCTCTGTCTCATGGTTACCTCTAGGCACTATGCTGGACTAACTACACGGCAGTCTGGGGTGTGCTGTGGGCTTTGGACCCCACTGCCCTCTTGCTTCCTCTTGATAAAAAGTCTTTACTTCATGGTTTCTTTTGCCTTGGCTGGAGTTTCACAAGATGTGTTCTTGTTTCTGCCTCATACCTAGCAGCCTTTTCTGAATCTTCACTGTTGCTTTTTACCTGCTGCTGTGGTTTTTGCTCTCCCAGCCAGTACAAATCTGAGTGATTATGTTTATTGTATTTCAGTGTAAGGCTTTTCCTGTGTCATGCCAGGGCATGCATCAGAAAGGAGTGCTCTGTTCTTGTGGACCATGGCACAGCTGCCCCTGCTGTCAGCTCCCTTGACCCCTCTGGCGCAGTGAGGCCTGTCCTTCCTGCAGAGAAACACAGCTGCAGGGCCTCTTCCACCGCAGTACACAGGGACCCCTCTGCAGCAATGTGGCTGCGCTGTGCTCTGGCTTGTTTGCGTGGTGAGGTTGGTTCACAAAAGCCTCCCACTGCAGTTCTGCCCTTGCCAGCTCTCCAGCTCATGCAGGGCTGTGGGGTGTATGGCAGAGGCTTTCGTTTGGCTGGTAAGCAACCGCTTTTGAAGGTTGGCTGCTGAGGCACCCTACCCTCTTGCAGAGCCGCTGGTAACCAGTGTTGTTTGACGTTCCCTGGGAAGGTTTGTTGCAGGGTTAGCGCAGTGCTAGGAATGGTGGTGGTTCTTCCAGAGCCACAGCTGGGCCGTGAGTTAAGGAGGGAACTGTTTTCCTTCAGTTCTGAAATTCTCCATTGGACGTGACACAGAGAGATGGGACACGGGAGATCTTTGGGGTATACGTTGTTTTTTCCACTCAGATTCCCAGCCCTTTCTATTCCAGGTTTTTTCTTGGGAGCAAGAAGCTCTTCCCTCCGTTGTCTTTCTTTGGCCTCAGCCTGCACCTTTCTTTTCATTGTTCCAAGTTTCTGTGCTTTCTCTGTGTTTGCTCTGACACTTACAGCTGCGTGTCTGAGTTCCTGTTAAGGAAATTTTCCCCTTTTTTGCAAATCAGTCGAGCCAATTTTCTTCCATCCTTTTAGGTGACATGAATGTAGCTTAGCCTGACTCGAGTCAATGGAGATCAGCTAGGGCAGCATTCAAATGTATGAACGCGACTTTGTGTTCTCTTCGCTTCTGTAGTTCATCCTGAAATGGTAAGTCCAGAAATGTGAGTCTTTATTCATATTGTTAAAACAATAGGTGATTGCCACACACAAATTCTACTGTCATTTTTAGAGAGAGATTGAGAGGTGACTGTTAAGGATGGGGAAAGATTAAACCTGACAGGGACTTAAGGCAAAGCTTTGATTTGGTCAAGTCCAGAGGACTCTTCAGTACTAAATACCTGTTCATCACTGAGGATTTTGTGGTATGTGACTAGTTTCCTTGTGGATACAAATAAACAATTTCTTACCTCTGTGATTTTTTTCTAAAAAAAAAAAAAGGTGTATTTACAAGTACTTCTATGAAAAATAAGCAACTCTTCTTGTAGTAATTTGTTTCAAGTAAGGAAAATTAAACATCGGTTACTCTGCTAAGTCATTACTAGTGCTGGAAATAAATGTCTGTACCTGAAAAGGACAAAAACAGTAGTATCATCCACGCTATAATACTAGCAATCATTAAAGGCAAAATATTAATTGGGTTTATAAGTGTGTGGCTGCAATTGTATGCTCTTCTGCTTTTTCTGGAAAGCAGAGCTTTCAAACTGTTTTCAGTTCCTGCTGGTAAGCTTTTTACAGCTTTCAACTCAAAATCACTGCACGTGAGTTAATCCCAAATAGTAAAATGTGAGTGAAACATATATTCTGGTTTTTTCTGAGTGAGAGGTTGTGTGTCATTTTCTTCCACTGTTTTCAGTGTCACTTACAGTTCATGAAACTAATGTAGTTAAGAAGCACTGCACGTGTTTCTCCAAACTCAAGGGCCTATTTCTGTCCTTGTTCCCGTTTAAATAAAGAGCAGTAGGGCCTACTGAATTCACCAAAAGCAGGTTTGGTACTCCCACAGCTCTGGGGTAGCTGGTGTTTCTGGTTTAGGCCAGTGCTGCTTCATGTTCATGCAGTTGTTTTGTTTCCTTTTCAATGCTAGGATCAAACTAGTGAAAAAATGTGCTCTGTTGCTGGGAAGTCCCTTCAATAACTCTGCATCATTTGCATGACAATACGTTGTTGTGCCCTGGTAACGTCCCTTGTCCAGCACATACCTTGACAACAGGAAATGGTTCAACAATGTTCACTGCACAGATGGGATGTCTGAATGTCCTTTTCTTGCTTCCCAAGGATTTCTAGACATACTTGCAGTTGGATAAATGAAGGCTTCCCTCATTCCTCTCCACCCTCTCCTGCTTTTGGGATAAATTTTCCTTCTGGTTAGAAATCTATAACCCTTGTAATGACCAGTGTTGCTGACTAGTGCAAGCTCTTTCCTGCCACCACAGGATTTATTGAAGACGTTAACCAGCGCAGATCTAGTAACTGGAGTTACGTCAGTATAAAAGGTTAATGGTAATGGCATAGCAATATGTATTGGGTATGACGACAAATGGTAGCGTTGTCCTCCAAAACTTTGTCAGTAGAGTAGAAGTACTGGCAGTTAACTTCTGGAGGCTTGCTCAGTGCTTAGGACAAAAGGAGGTGAGGTACGGTCTGTTACATCAACCTGCGAGCTTGAGGTAGTCTGGCAAGTAATTATGTTGGCTGTGCCTGAGGCAAGAGGTGTACCTGCATTAAAAGATCACCTGAGTTTTCTAGTGAGTGCTGGTTTTACAGACTAATATTTTATTCCCTTTGAGGCTGCTCACTGAAGACCCCTTTTCAGGTCAGAATTCTCCTTCTTCAGAGCCAAGAAGGGGCTTTCAAGTTTAGTGCAGCTGTCGAGGATCAATCTCTTTTACAGCTCCTTCAAGTTCTTTATGATGCAGATGAATAATTTTTGTAGATCCTGAGCCCTGTGTTATGCCAGAGTGGAAGGAGGGTGGCTGATGTTTTGAACTGTAGAAGTTGTTGACTGACTGGGTGAAATAACCAGTGACAGCCATTAAAAATTGATAAGGTTAAATGAACTTGGGAAGGATCCAAATCTCAGAGGATCAGTTCTGATGGTGGAGGCGTTTGAGATTTGCAGGAAAGAGGGTGGAAACATATCTCTGTGTAACATATGCTATTGGACACTGGGGCACACCAAAAGCTGTGGTGAAATTCAGGCTGTAAAAGAACATATTTCCTTGTGGTATTTCTTGTGTTTTTTTTTTTAACAATGGAAAAATTGTAACATCTTTTCCTTAAAATAAAGTCCATCCCGCCTTGCTTAGCTCTGACAGTCTTGGCAAAACTAGGACTAAGTTAATAACTTCTCAGAAACTGCTGATATTATAATACCTATCTTCTGCATTGGGTATTCCATTTACAACTCCAGCTTGTGCTACAGATAAGTCCTTAGGCTTCACTTCAATAGTGACTCCTGATCATTTTCTTCGCATTAGAATCGGATTTGGATTCTCTTTTCTTTTAGTATTTTGCCATTCCAGCCACGTTGTATTTGGAAAGCATTATGAGAATAGTATTTAAGAATTGTATTTTGGTAGCTCTGGTCAAGCACAGATCTGGGAAACCTATGCGATTAACAAATAAAGCCAACGTAACATTCCTGTGATGCACACGGAGGTGACTCCATGTTTCGGTGGTCCCAAGCCAAGTACTGTGATTACACTTGTGAGCGTGATGGTGTTGTGTAATGACCAGGAGTAGACAGCTGCTGGAGAAAGTGTTTTTGGTTTTCTGCAGTTTGCCAAATGCAGGCATGGCAGCTTTGGTGCTCCTGTAACACCGTTTCACTGGTGTCTAGCTCTTACACAGAGCTTTTGTCCCATGAATCTCAGTGCTTTGTGTGGGAACAGTACCACTATTCCCCAGCCTTTACAGTGAGGCAGAGACACAAAGCAGAGGGATAGCTTGCCTGGGGGCAATAGGAGTGCTGAGTATGGGAGCTCTGATGTCCTGAATCCCAGCCCTGTGTCCTACCTTGTGAGCCTATAATAAAGTTACACGTTAAACTAAGACGGGTGTTTATATGGAAATGGAGTATGTGGAAGTGGTGTACAGCTGAGCACGGAAGCAGTTTAAAGTGGCATTTGGGGCATAAACCATGGCACTTACTCCAGACACAAGATACCATAGCGTGACGCTCAGTGGATGATAGTGGGCAGTTATTGATACCCCTTTTTGCACTGATGGATGTGCAAGGTTGAGAGTGAAGGTAACAATTCCCCAACCTCTTCCTGCCCTGGTGGGGACCGTGGCTGGGCTTAGTCTCCTTCCTCAGTAGAGCTCCAGGGAAATGGACCCAGATGTCTCAGAGCTTTGTCTACATGGCTGTGCTCCTGTGGGGCATGTAACTCCATGCTCCTACCAGCTCGGAGCAGGTTGTGATGTTTCTTGTTTCTCTGTTATCTTGTCTTTCTGTGCATGGCAACTTCGAAAATAGCAAAGGAGGATATATAAGGCAGGAGAAGTTAGGAATTTAGTGCTGTTGTACAGCTGAGGTGCTGTCAGTTCTCAGTTCTGAAACCTCTTGACTTAACAAGTTCAGTGGTAAAATACTGTGCAGTAGTCACTTCAGTTTAGCTGCCTAATATACAGGCTTCCTCTTAAATTTTAGGTAGAAGCTATGTTTCAGTGCTCTCTGGAAATGTTCCATTTATGTGTCTTCCCCTCTTAGCAAACATCAGTACCTTCTGCAGCTGTGTAATAAAATTTTGAGGGTCACAAACTGATCTAGTGAGAGATTCTATTTCAGGTAAGGATTCCTGTCAGCCTTGCTTCTGATCTGAAGATCAAAGGGCTGAATCTGAGTGGTTTAATGAAACAATGTTATTTAAGCAAAGCAGTCGTGTCCTACTGCAGTGTTGTTTGGTATTAAATGGCAGTTAAATTTTTCTCCCCAACAAGTCTGGAAGCTTGTCAGAAAGCAGCTGTAATGGAGAATATCATACTGCAGGCACTGATGATAGATACAGCTTAACAAAACAGAGGCTTTAACTTCAGTTCATCACAGAGATTGATAATGCCATGGCACACAGCAGTTTAGCACTGTTTATGCAGCTTATAGTTTAGGTTGAGAGTATTCCTTTTGGTGTTACATACACACTCATATTTTTGCTTTTTCACTCCAGTGTGCCACATGATCAACAGCCGTGTTAAACTGGAATATCTTGCCCGTGTCACTCCCTCTGTAGGGACGGGTTGGTCAAGTGAAATGGCATGTAGGATGGCGAACCTGAGGTTTACCCACAGGTACATGTCAACACCACATATATTGAACTCCAGTCTGAGCTTTTTCAATGGCTGACTCTGCAGAAACACAAGAAACTAAGCAGCTGTTCCAGAAGGCTGCAGTGGTAGTGGTGAGAGTCAGGCAAGACTCAACACCAACAATCAAGCTGGAGTGCTGATTAGGGGGGTTTACACAGACTTTAGAGGTAAGTGGCTGGATTTGGTTCAGCTGCTGAACTCAGCATGGGATCTTTCACAAGAGCTACTTCATGGACTGCATAATGCTCCAATTTCCTGAGCTCGTGCAAATGTACAAGAGTCTTAGCTTAAAAAAAGACCAGAGCATACTGCATGCATTTTAGCCATCTTAAAATGCAGAACTTTTATTATTCAGAATAACCTGAGTAATAAGCATTCCTGCCTGCATCCTGACTTTTAATCTTTAAATGTTTGAGATAACATTAACAGTGATGGAAAGCAAGCCCTGTTAGCATCAGACTACAGAGCAGGTGCAAGCACCCGATGCATCCAAAAATGTTGGCCATCAATGTAACTTCAGTCTTCAGATTTCTTACATGAGCTGGGAGATGGTAGGAACTTCCCTCTCAGTGTATATTTGCTGGGAAGGTATGACCACTGTGAAGAAGTGTTTGGGTCAAGTATGCTGATGTCCGGGAGGTCTCCAATGTCCACACTTTTATGTCTACAGAAATGTGATGGACTGTGGGTTATGACTGTGATGTGTGTTTGGAGCAGTGGCTTTTTTTCTACTCCCTAGTCCCTGACTAGTCCTGCACTCACAGAAGTGCAGAGACTCATCAGGGAGCATGTTAAAGTGCCTGCAGTCTTGATGTGCATTATTTGGAGCTTTCTCTGATGTGTGCCAATAGATAGCTGGGGTAGTCTGCATGCTGTCTCTTCCATCATTGTCCTTCCAAGCCAACGTGTGCTTGTGATCTGCTGAAGATAGCTCAGGCTATAAATCTTTATCAGCAGTAGTAGTGCCTGGCTCCATATCATCTGTCCCCAGAGGGCACAAAGGTGGCCCATCTGATTACTGTACCTCCCATTTCTGGTGGGCTCACACTGACCCCTGCGTCTGTCATACATACAGCATCCTGTTCAAATGCAATTTCACTTGCTGCAGTCCTTTCAATGCACAAGTTAAGAGTCAGCTTAAACAGAAGCCTTCCTCTTAAGTCGGAGGCATTTGCTTCTCATTGCCAGGAAGTTTGTTCTGCTTTCAAACAAGAAACCATGATCCATTTATCCATTTAGATGTAGGACAAAATGACTGTCTTTTTGATTATGCAAGTAGTTGGTGAATGACTCTCTTGTAGATCGGTAGCTGGACTTTACACAATTGGTGAAAACCTTTATCGTGTTGCCAATTGCTCTCTTTGTCCAGTTCTTTTTGTACAGTCCTGACACAGCTTGAACTTTCTACAGCCTTTGGGAGCCTCCTGCCCTCCTCCTCCTCTTTTTTTAAAAAAAAAAGACAAAATAAGGCTGGTTCTCTCCATGCTTTTCTTCGGCATCTCTAGGTGGAGCATGACCATGCTGCAAATGAAGTCATGACTAGTGCCAGCGGGTGCTTTTGGTGGCTATGATCTAGCTCACTGACAGTCCCACAGCCTGGGTCTCTGGCAGGGAACACAGTCTGTCTTCCTTTGTTGTTCCAGCTGTGGTCCATCAGGATAAGGTAGATTCAAGCTAACCTTGACCGTTGCCACCTGCAGGCATCTTAAATTGCAGGCATCTCTCTCCTTGTGGAGGAGGAAGGGGAAACAGATTTATCAACTAATTTTTTGCCTTAGTTTCCCAAACACGGGAATGGGCTGTGTCTCACAGCTATCGGCATCCAGGCTGGCTCCTGGTGATGGAACCTTTCTCAGTTCCATGGCTCAAGGAAGAGCCAAACCTCACGCGTGTTGATGGGGGCTTCACCTTACCTTGCTCTAGGGGTGAAGATCAGTTGAAGAAGAAAGTCTCCATATCTTTGTACTTTGGACACCTTCCCTGTCCATCAGGTGCGGGGCTGTTTTCTGTTAACTGATCCCCCTCCTGCCACTAACAGCTTTGACACCCTCTTTTGCTATCACCCTGTGAGTAAGAAACTGCAAACTTCCCTCATGAGCTTTGTAGAATGCAGTTTACTATTGGAACAAAGTCAGTTTATTAGCCTGCTGCTGCTGAAAGTGCAGTCGAGCCTGTGGTTACTACTGCAGCTCAGCCTCCAGACACTAGATCTGGCATGAGGAAACAGGTAGGAGTGAGGGAGTGGGAGGCAGAAGAGGATCCATCTCAGTGCACAGCTACCTGTTAAATGCTCTTTACTGTCATGCCAACTGCAGAGTTCAGCTTTGCCTGACAGCTGGCTCGAGGTAGCACAGAAGTGAGTGGGTGCATGGGTCACAGCTCGCTCTGTGCTGGCGGAAGCTTGACACATCAATGGGCACTCAGTCCGCGCTCAGTTGGCGTCATCAACCCACCAAATCTGGAAAAACTGCATGTGATGAGTTCCTGCGGTTCTAGTAGCAGGTGGTGGCTCCCACCAGGGCCTTTTCTGGGAAACTCTCTTCCCCTCCCTGCTATGTGACCCACATAAGTCTGTGATAAAAAAGGGAGAAGGCCAAAAGGAGTGAGCTGTGGGCTGGAGGCATTACCCTGCTGTGCCCTGTGTGGCATGCAGGCCACAGCCTGAGCAGCCCTGTGAGGGGCAAGTCAAAAAATCAGATAATTAGGTTAATTGGTCTTATATGTAGCAGTGTCATAGTTCCTCTCAAATGGTGGCACCGAAGCTCTTTGGGGATTTCTTAGTGGAGTGTTTTTTGCCTTTCTGTGGCTGTTCAAATGTTTCCTCCCTCATTTTTGAGTTACTCTGAGTGCTTTTCTTATGCTAGGGTTAGTTCTGTCTCTTTACCCTGCAGGGTAATCGAACAGTCATTGGTTTTGCTTTTATTTTTGTGCCTTCCCTTTGTCTTTTAAATGTCTTCCACGCTATTACCACAGTATTGTCATCTTTAAAACGTTTTTAAGAATGATAATTCTTTTAAAATTCAAACTTGCTACAAAAGCAAAATCCAAATTGCACTGTACTCTATGGAGAATTATGAGTGTGTTAGGTAGGGCTGCGGTTTCTGTTCTTACTAAAATAACTCTAGTAACAAAGACATCTTTCTTCAAAGTAGCTTCCTTCAATTACCTTTTTGTTGTTGTTGCTAATGTTAATAATTCAGTATGTGGAAGCAAAGCCTTAAAAGGGAAATAAATGCTTTATGTCCTGACCAGTAACGTGGGCATTTTGATTTTAAATTCCCTTGATAAATGCAGTCCGTGTTTGTTGTCAGGCTGTGGTGTGGCCTCAATAACTCTGGGGCATTAAGTGCCGCTACATCATCCTGCCTTAGGAAACTCGAGAGAGGACAGTGTTGTGTCAAGTGCTGGGCCTTTGAGCAGTTTGTCTTAACATTTTAGACTCATTTATCCAATTCTCTGGAAAAGCCTTTTACCACTGCACTGTATATTATATTGCCTGCTTTTTCTGACAAGTAAAGAGTACTTAGGGAAGGCATTGGGAGCAGCATGCTTTGCACAACGTTGATTACATTGGGCTTCAATACAGGGACCTTTTGACCTAGCTGCCACTCAGGCCAGATCTGTCACATTTAATTCCTCATGCCCCTTCTGTCCTTGGGAGGGTGCAGTGGTATTGGCCTGAGCCGAAGAGCTGCTGGATACCTACATATAAATACGGCCTAAAAGGTAAAATTCATGCGGTGCTTCACTGTGAAATGTAGATTCAATCAGTTTAGGACTTACCTTCGCACCTTGAGGAAAAGTCGTGCTTTTGTTGGGAGGTCGTGATGGCCAGCGGTTAAAACGAAGGCCTGAGATCAGTATTGTTTCTGTTTTGCGCTCAGCCCTGCCTCACGGTTTTGCCTTGAGCTGGTTGTTTTAGGCTGAGTGAACAAATGGCAGATCCATACAGCTGTGGGTAGCTAGTGGCTTAGTTTCTGCTTG
This sequence comes from Chauna torquata, assembly GCA_013399475.1. NCBI lineage: Eukaryota > Metazoa > Chordata > Aves > Anseriformes > Anhimidae > Chauna > Chauna torquata. The sequence goes on along the minus strand of VXAL01009639.1, from coordinate 235,789 downwards.
TTGAAATCAATCTGTTTGGTTAGACATGATTCTTGATTTCTTCATAAATTCTGGGTGTAGTAGAGGCACAAAAAATGCAGAATGTTAAGAGCCTTTTGGCCCCTGTTATTTAGTTTGTCCTTGGGTTGGCCCACTCCTAATTACTGCCTCGTTACTATTGCTATTATTCTTGTTTAATGAGATAATCCAAATAATCTCATTTCAGTTTCACAGATCATTAGATCCAACACACTTATTAATAAGGCATTTGTGAGCTCTTTATGTCCACTCAGCTGTTTTCAGTCCTCCTCTTATCTGTGAAGGAGGAAAGATGTGCTGAACACTTTGTAGTGGAATATGTTTCTTCAAAATATTAGCTAGCATTTGTCACTCTGTATTGTTTAAACGGCAGCAGCTTTTTGTCAATTGAGGTAGTAAAAATATTATGCATCTTGGACAGAGGTGTGGACCGTGCTGGTGAAAATGTGGCCCTCACAAAGAGGGAAGTGCTGCAGTTTCTCTCCTGCTGAACAGGGTCACCTTTCCCATGCAGACGGTAATGCACAGCAGGTGCAGGGCTATTTCGCTCCACTGACAGCAGGATGAGAGAGAGCAGGGACATACCTACTTAGCAATGACAATCAGAGGCAAGGAAGCACTAGGGGGACCATCTAGTTTGTTGCTTCCCCGTCTTTTTAGGCAGCATGTTTGCCCATGCAGCCAATTATGTGTTCTTCACAAGTCTCCCCAGAGTGTGTCAGTCACAGACATGTGCCCCATGCCTCATTTGCTGGTTTTAAGATCCTCACTGGTGAGATGTGCCTCAGAAGCAGGGAGTGCAGATCAGGTACATCTGGCAGGATGGCAGGGAGCATAGGTGTGTGCCCTTGGTTAAAATATTTGCAGAGTCCTGTTACCCTACACATTTCCCAGTGACACTAATACCTGAAAACGCTCTCTAATGTTGTGGCTTGGATTCTGCTTTTGTTTAGAGCTAATAAAGGGGTGCTTGGCTATCCACACGCATGCTGGGACAGTGTCATTTAAAACAATAAAAATTCTCTAAAGACTTGAACCGTACAGGTATGTGTGGCTGTGCTTTTGTGCCAACAATGGAAAAGGCTTCAGTTTTGATGCACATTTATAGAATTAAATGCAAAGAGTAATGAATGCTATGCTACTTTTGACAGGGTGAACCGGTAACTCTGGAAGATGTGCGCTTTTCCATTCATGTCAGTGGGCTGCTGTGACAGTCCTTGTACCACAGCTGTCGTAATTTGTCACTGTGGTTTGAAGATAGACCTACGTTGCTGACTCAGAGCTGCAATCAAACAGTGAAATGACAAAAGGAGATATGTTAGAAAAATCAGCCCTTTTTCATCGTTAGGTAAACTGACATGGGCTGTCCGAGCAGCTGTGGGTGCTTTGATTAGATTCACTGAGACTCTTGTCCCTACTACGTGACCCGCATATTTCTGTGATATAGATGGAAAGAGCTGCTAGAAATGACTGTGGGCTCGAAGCTTTGCCCTAGCAAACCATGCATGGCATGCAGGCCACAGCCCATAGTTCTTTTAAAGCTCAGACTTGCTACAAAGGCAAGATCCAAACCACACTGTAGTCAGCAGCTGATGAACTGTCACTGTCCTGTGAAGCCATTTCTCACAGGAAAAACTCCATCTGCTCCACTCATGATCACTTTGGGCCTGTCTTCACTGCTACAGCGCTTTGAAGTTCAGCTCAAGGCCTTGCCTCTAGTGTAGCCTACATTCACATGCAAAAGTATTTAACTTGGTTAAGTGCTAGCTCTTCAAGGAAATGTTGCCCCGGGGCTTGCTTAATGCTGCAGTGGGGACACAGGTTGTGGATTTCCCATTTGATACCAGTGCTGCTTAAGCAGGATTTAGCAGTCTCTTCCTTGGGCACTTGTTCCCATCCTTTCACTGCCTTTTCTGTAGTGTTGGCAAGGTTACCGATGCAGCAGGGTGGTAAATTGGAGTGAGAACTAATATAGTTTGGGAAGAAAAAAATAATTGTAAAACCTGTTGGGGATCAATTTAGTGGATTTATTTTATTTATTTTTTTAACCAGAGTTCTCTGGTTTCTGCACAAATAGCTTTGTCAGAGTGGAGCAAAAGTAGGAGCAAACCCCTGCCCAAGAAGAGACAGGGATTGCATAAGGTTCACTTTAACGTTTGATGGCATGGCCAGAAAAGTGAGCTACCACAGACTAATGCTGTCTGTGTTTACGTTACAGCACTGTCACCTCAGCTGTGCCAACGCTGCTGGCTGCAGGGTTGCACTCAGTCCCTTGGAGCAGCTCCCAGGCACAACACCCGGGTATGTCAGTACTGCTCAGCCTCCACACAAACCACACTGCTGTGTGCTGCAGCCTGAGCAGTGTTTCTAACTCTCCTTATGCGGTGATTTGAAGAGCAGGGAATGAGCTTAAGGGTAGATAATCCAAGCAAACACTACAGTGAAAACAAGTTTCTTACCTCTACTATCATTAAAGACTATTCTGTCCTACCAAACCTCTTGACTTCACTGTCCTTTAACAGCAGCCAATATTCTTCTGACATAGACTACAACAGAGAGAGTTAATTGATCTGTAATGACAAGCCTCCTCTTAGGAACTGGCCTTCTGTTCTGTGTAAGTGGATGGCAATCTGTAGCCTACCAACAGACTGTTTCCTTTGGGGAAACAGCCTTGCAGTTCTTCTCAAATTCCACTTTACGCTACTGACTATGGGCATCTGTGTGAGATGTCTCTTCTTACCTCAAGATATGCTATGTTGCTGCACATTTTTTTTCTCTTAATTTCTTTCAGCTAAGTCAGTGTACAGGATAATTAAATGCTTCAGTAAATTGTCATAAAAATGCCACTTTTCAGAGGAATTGTCTTAATGAGCCTGTTTCTCAGTATAGCAGAGGCTCATTTATTAACCCAGTGTATATTTTTAGAGTACGGCATTAGTCAGAAAAGCCCATTAGATTGTTATACAAGTGGCTGAATCAGCAAACTGTATCTGCTGCTATCCTGTCAAAGCAATAGTGTTAACATTATCAAAGTGATTAAAAGCTATTCATTCATTTTGCATTTGAGTTGACAAGTTCATTCCTGTAGAGGCATACAGTATGAAGCTGTAAGAAAGGAAATCTAAAAGCTCATCATATCTCTCAACCTAAAGATCTACCAGCATGTGACAGATGCAATCAAAATATGACAATTGAGTGAAATATTGGATGCCTGTGTTATGTCATGTGGCAGGTTGTCAGTGGCAAAGCAAAATGAGTCTTAGCCTGGGACCCCCCCCCCCTTTTTTTTTTTAAAAGGATGTGCATCTTTATGCTGTCAGTTTTAAAAAGTTGTGTGTGCTTGAATAGGGCAGAGTTTCCACAACAGTCATCAGCCTTCATCTCTGGGTCAGCCTCTTGGAGCTTCAGAGCAATAGTAGCGCTGCTGGTCTTTCCTTGAGGGGTGTTACAGGGTGTTTGACCAGTGGGTTCCCCGGCTCTTCAGTCCCCTGTGGTGGCTGTTGAGGGCTGGGTATTTCAGATGCAGTTCTTGGCCTTGGCAGCAGGGTGTTTTTTTGTCCAGGGTTATTCGCATATAGGCGAAGCTACTGTAAGGGTAAACATGCATTGACATCACTGTCGTGACCTTTCTGAAAAAGTGGAGTGGACAGAAAGGTTCAATTTCTAGGAGCTGCCCTGGGGATATGGCTCGATCAACTTGTTTGTAAAAGGTGTGGGAAATACAAATCCTTTCTCTGGACAGGATGTGATTGTAAAATGCGAGAAAGTTAGAAGAGCAATTAGTATGTCTAAGGCACGAGTTAATGTTGTGAATTAAGCAAAATGTGCCCCTCAATTATTCTGCAGGGTATCAGGTACTATTATTTGCCATTCCTTGGCTGGACTATGTTCTATGAGCTCTGGACTCCGACAGTCCAAATTTCCAGCTGCTGAGAGTAGGTCATCAGCTGCTGCTTTGTTTTTAGGTAACCTGGGAGCTGGCTGCTTGCGTGGCACAGTCCCATCTGACTGTGACACGGGGAGATACCCTAGATCTCCTCTCCTCTCCTGTGAGCCGCTTCCAGGGTGCCGTTCCCCCTAACGCAGTGCTCCAAGATGCATCACCTCAGCCCGTGCTGCAGCAATTTGAGCAGGCAGCTCAGGGCATGGGAGGTTGGCTGTCGCCAACTTGCGTGTTGTCCCACAGAGCTTGTTTCAGCTGCTGTGTTGGATGAACTGATGCTTGCTTTTGGAGGCAGAGCTTTCGCCTCATGATTGCCCCAAGAGTCACTTTAGGTGGTCTTTTCAGTTAAGAAGCCAGGGGATTGTTGGAGTAGACTTGCACTTTTTGAAGACCACACAAAGTGGGGTTATTGTTTATGGAAAGCAGGCTTTGCTTTGTTAGCGTTCCCACTAGGCCCATCTTCACGATCACAAATTGACTTTTACAAATCTAAATCAACATTAAAAATCTGTGAAATATCAATAATTTATGGGGTTTCATTTGCAAAAATGGGGAAGACGAGACCTGTTTGGAATCTTTTTTCAGAAAAGACTCTAAATGATAAGTCAAGACCTAGGAATCCTAATGGCATTTTTATCAGTTTTTAATGGGAATAGCTCAGCCTCTTTTGGGTAACTGAAAATTTTACAGTAGAAATTTAAATGAAAAAGAAGTCATAAAACACCTGTTGGCTAGAGTGGGAGATTTGCATGCGGATGGCTGTGTTTTCCAGTAACAAATGTAAAGCAGCTTTGACTTCTGCAAGTCAAATTGTGCATCAAGGAAGGAAAAAGCAGTGGATGGAAAGGGCAAGTCATTCCTTTATATAAATCCCACACCTACTTTTGCTAGTGATCTCACCTACTTAGCTCTGATCAGTACATGAATGTATTGAAATCCCAAAGTCCCTTGATAATGATCCACTGAGCTATCACAGTGCATTGTGTTGTTGTACATGCCTGCTTAAAGGACATTTGCCCTTTTAATGATTATTGTGCATACTATGCACAATTTATTGTACCATGATGAAGAAAAAACATTATTTATTTTGGTATTTATAACACACAGAGAGAAAAAGTACCAAACCTGCTGATTGATGTTTATCCAGGAAAGAGTTTATCCAGCAGGTTTTCTAGCAGGGCATCAGTGGTGTTTTCAAAGCCCATGAAGATAAAAATCCACAGACACTGGTGGTGATTTACACACTTTAGGTACCTAACTATGAACTACAAAAACTACAAACTGGGAATCTCTTTCTCATCTGTGGGCATGTACTTTTTAGTCATTAGGTAGAGTCATCCTGCACACAAAGTGTGTTTGTGTCCTCATTGGCACTCTTCAAATCAAGAAAATTAATGCTTGAAGCTGTTTACTAAATTATCTTCACTAGCTTGCTAACGTGACTCATGCCTGGGATACAATCGTTTGTACTGATTTTGAGGAAGAAAAGGAGGAAGTGTCTGATTTACGAGCAAAGTGTAAATTCAAATGATGACAACAGGGCTGAAAGATAGAACTAAAGATAGTCTTTTGTTTTGAGGAGCATGATCTGAATTTCTGGAAGGCATTTGAAAACTCACAGAATAAATGTTAGCTTTGATTTGATAAATGCATCTCAGAACTTGTTGGAAAAGGGAATTGCAATTGCAGTGTTTTCTGCACGAAATCTTGGCATTGATATAGGCATGAGGAAGAACAGCTGAATATTTATATCTGAGGGCAATGTCTAATGATCTGTCATTACTTTTTGTCTCTTATCTATCAAAAATCTGAGCATCCATTTTTATTGGTGATTTGTTGTTGTACCCTTTGCCAACTGGTTTGTGTTATAGCGAAGTTGTGGTATGTAAAGCATCGATATTTCACTTTAAGTGTTTGCCACAAGAGAGCAGTGTTGGTATAATAAGCTAGGAGAGTGTGAGCTTCTGGTAGCCTAATTCTTCCATCAAAATGTACATTGAAGTACTGCAAGAGAAATTCACAAACAGTACAACAAATCTCCTGGGAGTTCAACAGGATTTAGGGATAAAAATGATGACTGATGCTTAATTTCAGGTACTGAGTTTTTAGAGACGTAATTGAAATGACTGTGGAATCTTTTTCTTTGTGGAATTTAAAGGAGTTTATATAAATTTTTATCATACTGTACTGATAATCCAAAGATTGCTCCCACATTCACTGATCAGTGAAATCAGTTCTGTTTCACTGGTATACCTGAGAGTATAATTTGGTGATGCATGTAAATTTGTGTATTGTAGAGCCAGTTCTTCAGATCTGCAGCAAACCCAGCTTCCACTTGAGTGCACTATGAGATGAGATTCCTCCAGACTTCTCCAGAGCTGGGCTGAAGCTCCGTGGAGTCGCAGACTAGGAGCTCTCTGTGGATATATCTAATGCTGAACTGGGCTTATGAGCATCCAGACTTTGCCTCATTTTTAAACGCGTAACTTCATCTGCTGAACTGCGTGCTGTTGGAGAAGCTTGGAGAAGCTCAAAACTACTGCTCCACTGCAGATGCCCGAGCCCCAAATCTACTAACCAGTTAGATCTGTGCCAGTAGACTCACTGCTCCCTGCCCTTCTCTGGCTGGGGACCAGAGCTACAGCATTAACTGAAACATTCCTGCCAACCCTCCAAGTCTTCAGAATTTTTTCCCCCTCAAAAAAATTAAGTTAAATTTTTATTTGGAGAGAGGTCAGATTTGTTTGGAAGTAAGGAACCTTAATGTGTGTGCAGTTTCTTAGTGGAAATCTGTTTCAGTTTCACAAAAAAATAACTACATTCAGGTCCTGATCAAAATGACTCATTTTCACTGAATTGTGTGAAGATATCTTTGTCAACAAAACTCGATACAAATTTTTTGAAGTGTGTGTACTATAGTTCCTGAGTTGAAAGCCCAGAGGCTGATTTTAAAACTACCACTTTGCTTTGGCTTCACTTGGAGCTGTCAATGATCTATGTCCATGTGACAGAAAACTTGCAGTGTAAAAATGACAAGGCAAGTATGTGTCAAAATGAGATACAACTGAAGATGGGCTAAGGCCTCAGAAAGCAGGAAGGATTACCTGGGGACAAGATGTGTTTAACGGAGGAATAGATATAAAATGGGGAGGAAGTTGCTATGATATTAAAACAAAAAAAAAAAAGTTAGAATGATCCAGTCATGGAACAGTGTTTTAGGCTTGAAATAAGTGAAAGAGAGAGACTGCGTTATCTTTTGATAAAAGAAAATGCTGAACTTAGCAGAAATACATGAACAGATAATTTGGTCCACTTGGAGGAGACCAACAAAAGCTGTTGGGTGAGAGAAAAGAAAATTATGGGAGACCATAGCTGTTCTATGCCAGGCTACAGTAGACTACTAAGCCATCGGCATAGCTCAAAATATCTGCTATTGGATGCTTAGGAAAGAGAAACGTTACGTGGCAACTTTAGGATTATTTTTCTCGTGCTTTACCTGTTAATTTTCAGAAGACTAATATGGAGAAGTAGTCACAGTATGTACTATCTTGTTGGTGAGAATGAGAGCTGGAGTAAGGCGTATCTGAGCTGATTAGGCAAATTGGTGCATTTGCTAAAGTAGCCAAAACCAAGCTTCATTTTGACTAAAAATAGTTATCTTTCCTTATCTAAATATGTCATGTATCTACTATGCCTTCCACTTCCGAAATGTTATCACAGCTGCAGTGTCCTGCATCCTAAATTTAGAACCATTCATCCTACTGAATTTTCCACTACAGTACATGGATGCAGAGCAGCAGCTTTTTTTAGATACCAAAAAATAAAAAAAGGTAAGAATAACATAATGCACTGCCACCAAACCAAAATGTCGATGCTTAACCTTCAGTAGCTGTTGCTGTCTTTACTTCAGTCCTTATGTTAAATAGTGACTATACAAAATGTGTAGGGGTTTTCCTGTGTCTTGATTGTCAGTGGTGCTTCTGCTTTTTTCTAGCATACTTATGAGTGTCCTTGACAGCACTTTTGTAAAACTTTGGCTATAGCATGCGAGTCGTACAGGGCGTGAACTGTACTGTCTAACTGTACCTCAGTAGAAGAGGCCAGGCTATGATGCTGCTTATTGCTGCAAGTTAAATTTGGATGTGAAATATATGCCTAATACACAGTAAGATGAGACCAGGGGTTTCTAGAGCTATATAGGTCTGTGGCTTTTCATGAGCCCTCAGAAGTAGAGGTATTTTCTTTCACTGGTACTTGCAGAAACAAGGACACAATCTCTTTTCTTCTACTTATACGGAGTTGTCAGGACAACGGCCCTTATGATATCTAAGAGCCAATATATTTTCATATTTTAGAACTTCCCAGAATACCTTTGACTAAGTCCAGATTTAAATTAAGCGTACATATTACCTTATTGGTTTCTGTTGTAAAATGCTTGTAAACTTCTCCTTTGTCTTCTGTCTAATCAAAATGTCTGAGACTGAAAAAATCTATTGACAGAATAGGTAAGCCTTTATGCTTAGCTAGAAGGTTGTCATTCTGCTGATGAAATGAGCAGAGCTCTTGATATGTTCTGAATTGCTGTTAGATCTAGTAAATGTTGCTTTTGTCCTAATGTTTTGCTAGTTCTTTTCTGACTATCAGCTAAAAAAATCTGTAGTGTTATGTAAAGTGTGAGTTTATAGAACAGAGTTGCTTTTTCATTCCTAACCAAGGATGCAGAAATCTCAAGGGACTTGTAGATTAACAGTAAAGTGGTTCCCAGTAATCTTTACAGCTGTTTCCCTTTTGGAAACTCTGTAAACTCCATTGATAGCGAGAATCTAGTTCTTTGGCTGGATTCTTAAGGTGACATTGGTAGAACATAAAAATCCTATGATTGAGTAGAGGAAAAAAACAAAGGTGTTTTCTGACATTTTGAACATCAAAATGCAGCTCCTCACAGTGGCCAAGCCAAAGCAGTTTTTAGATGCAGCTATGCAGAGTGAACAGTGCTCAAAGTGGATTTCATGCTCACACGTCCTCCTTTGTGTTGGTGAAAAGAGAGGCTCCTGCCCAATGCGGGACAGCGGGACTCAGATTCCATTCCCAAAGTGGGCTGGCTGCGAGACTGCCCTTCTCCCTGCGCTGCCTGCTCTCGGAGAGATACAATTTTGTTGTCATCCACAATTTCAGTGCTTTTCAGAGCGCTGCAAATCCCTTGTTAGAAGAGTTGTCATAAAAGTCAAATTTACAGGGAATGGTCATAAGAGCTTGAAGGCATGTTGCTATTTTAGTCTGCAGGGATCGAGTGAGGCTCCTACCACAGCTGGTTTGTGTATTCTTTTTAAAATTCATACTTTGGTATTGTTTTTAAATGTTTCTTCTTCTATTTCAGAAGAAATACAGGGAGAGCTGGATCTGAGCGTCCTCACTAGGAAGCAGTGTGAATTTTGTCTAAAGCCGAATTGTGCTCATCAAAAACGGATTTAATGATGATTTGCTTTCTGAGGGACCGGATCGGTTTGCTGCATATCTGAGTTTTGCCATTACCTTCTATACCTCCAGACATCACCTCTGACCCTTTTGCTAAGTGTTTCTTCACTGACAAGCCTGAAATCTCAGTTGTTAGCTACCTCGCTCAAGTTGTTTTCAATTCTGATTTCTTAGCTTTAGGGGTAAGCCAGTAAAACCTAGGTCCATTTTGCTGCTCTCTGTTGAGAAGGGCACAGTGCCATTTTTCAACAATTTGGCATTCTTGGGGAGTTCTCTTTTGTAATCATCCAGGCTAACTGTCTGGAAAACAGACTTAGTCATTTCTTTCCTTAAAAGCAACTCAGTTTCTTAACATAACTACCTCAAACAGTTCTGTGGCGGTTTCACAGTTAGAGCAATCATTGGGAATGTTCATTATTTCGTTCTTTATCGTGGTTATGTTTAGTCAGACATTAAATACATACCGCGCTCTGAAACTCTGCGGTTCTCTTTGTGCATTGTATGACCCCATACCTGGACCTTTAATCAGTCTGTGGGAGTGCTCGTGTATCTCACTTCCTGAGATTAAGAATAAGTCTCGGTAAGAGAAAGTGACTAAGGATCAAAGATTAATAATCACCCTTTTGTTGCTTTTGCCATTTGTCCATTTCAGAATAAAAGGCATAGGATGCAAGGGGAGGGAAGGTAGAATTTCAGGCAGCATGATTTATTCCTACTGTATTTTTAGGCTGCTTTAAGTATTTTAGTCAAAAAGCTGAAGGTTGGTGGAATAAGAACTGTGGGATGCCTGTTCACAACTGGCTCAGAGGGAGAAGTCCATTTACAATAGAAAGGTTCCTGTTCCTAAAGGCAGATCCAGATCTGAACTTTTGCAAAGCTTTGAGATGGGCTTTGGTTCAGATTTCTTTCCAGTTGTTATTTGCTATTACGGCAGCTAAGGGCCCCTGGTGAGATCAGGACTTCCTTTTGCTAAATGGTTTGTAAGAGACAGGTTCACAATATGAAGAAAAAGGACAGAGCAAGCATGCAGGAGAGGAAGCATTATTTTCCTTTGTATATTTGTAAGATGACAACTGAGTCACAGGGTCCCTCTGAAAGTCTGTAAAATATTTGGGAACTGAACTCAGATGTCCCCAGGCCAGTGTTCAAACGTAAGATATCCTTCCTCTGTTTTTTGTATTTGTTGCATGATTGGGATGAGGGTAGAGTGAAATAAACTCTGGGAAGCTACTTGGGTGTGTTTGGCAGCTCTTTCTTGGGCTTCCTTCTGTACATATTTTTCTTTGCTCTTAGTCCCTGTTCCCATATGTTGAAATCCTACTGCTGCAAAATTTCAGTGCTCCAATAACAAACAAAGACATTCTGAAAAATGACAAGTGACAGGCAAAGTAAAGGTCTCTGCCTGGTCTTTCACCCTGCCAGAATTTGTCATTTTTGTCTGCAAGTAAAATCTAAACCTGAGGGCTTTTCTTAAACTTTGCATTCTGCTGCGTTAGAGTAGTTCTTAGCAATAGAATAATTTTGGCTGTTAGCTTTGTGGAATATAATTCTGAATTGAGTATCGCTAATTGTCATGCTTTATTATGTATTTCACACTTTTTTTTTCTCTTAGAGGCCTTGAGTCATGTGATTAGGCCAGACAGCCAGATTTTGTTTGCAAATGAAATACTTCCAGTTCTTACTGGGGTGGATAGGATCTCAAGAGTGTGAATGTGGGGCTTAGAAAACAGAAGGCAAATACAGGTTTCTTTATTATTTTTTTAATCAAAACCTTTCTCAACTATTATTGTTGTTCTTTAGGGATTGACTGAGGTTCGAATATGCAGGGCTGGTGATACTGTGTTGTATGTTGCATCTCACACCAATGCTCCAGATGTAGTGATGTACGTTGGGCTGTGACTGCGTTATTTCATTATAACACTGGGGGCGTGAAACAGGTTAGCCTGTGCTGGCAAATGCCCTTGACGCAAAGTGCTCCACCACAGGGCACTGAACCTGTTTTAGCAGCTTGTGCTTTGCACAGCAAGCCCAAGTGGGGTGGGAGAAGGGAACGAGTGGGGTGGGAGAAAGGGATGTTTGGAGCAAGTGGCAGTCAAGCTGTGCTAACCTGACTTTCTGATGCACAACTGACGAAGCCAAACTGCAAATTGAATCAGCCTTAAGGGTGAAACTTTCATCTCGACCAGACATACTGTTTTTGTAAAAATGAGGGAAAGCTGTGAATGAGTGTGGTCAGGGACGAATACTGGCTGTGTGTCTTGCTAAAGCAGTGGAATTATCTCTTTTCTTACATGTCTTTTTAGTGGAGTAATAAAGGCAACCTCAGGCAAACTTTTTCTGTTCCCATTCATCTAACATATATTTTAAGACTTACTCTTGTGGGAAGTTTTACCTGCTTTGACAATGTCTCTTTCATTGTTGTCTTTGTCCTCTGCGTCCTGTCACCGAGAGCAGGGTTATGGGAATTGGGGCACTGATCACACTGCAGATATCAGTGGGAATTATGTTCATGCATCAGAGGAAAAACTTCAGAATGTCAGAAATATTCGTGATCTCCAGTACATAAAAGGTACATTGTATTTCCTTTAAGTGGTCATCTCGCATTGTCCTCACATCTTCACAGCATCAGTGAGGGATAAACTCTTCTTTCAAGTTTACCGGAGTAAACTCTCAGTAGCTGTGCCGAATGTGTATGAAACTTGACCTAGAACATCTGCTAGTATTGTGTCTGCATTAGCACAGTATATAATCTGAATGCTGTATATGACAGGAGCTATAGGGTAACAATCTTGCAACAGGGGAACTTTGCATAGAAAAGTTTTAAATAGTACTAGTTTCTTTTCCTGCTGCTCAAAACTTTCCCAGGGGCTATTATCATGGCTTGTCAGAGAGTACAGTGAGTTCACGTCATGTATGCCAGCAGGTAAACTGGCTTAATTTCAATAAATTGGCTTCAATAAGCAAAAGCAGCAGGCAGTGTCCTTTACTAACCTTGGAGCTGATTAGTATGGAAGCTATGTATGCATCTCAGAAGGTGCCTGATAACAGAAGGAAGTCGCACCAGCACCATTAAGTAGAATGTAAGATCTTGAGGAGACGTTCTGGGACAGTCACAGGTAGGATTACTCAGACATGCCATCGATCGTCCCTCCAGTATTACATACGGGCACCAAACCCACACTCCATATTACCTCTTCCTCTCACTTGGTGACACAATCTCTTCAGTTAGCGTGAACACGATGCTGACATCTTCTAAACAGGACAATGCAGCAAGCCCTGTTCCTTTTCCCAGGGGTTTCAAGGAGCGGTGCTGCAGTCTGCCTGCCTCCCACAGCATTTACTGGAGGAGCCAGTGACGCTCCAGTCCTGCTAATGCCTCTTTAACTGGGATGCTCTAGGCCTTGCAAGGGATGCAAGGGGTGCTGGTAGACGACTGAGCGCTGCACAGGGGGAAGACTTCAGCAGAGGGAGGGCTGGGGGCTTTATGCTCCGTGGCACCACGACAGCTTCCCCGGAGCAGTCTCTTCCCAAAACTCAGGTGCCAGTCCTGACTCCTTAACTGCTCAGAGGTGCAGGCAAGTTGCACCTCTGTAACAAGCCTTGAAGGTGTGTTTGTGTTGGGCGGGACTGTGAAGAAGAGGGATGAACTTTGATGGACTCCTGAAGTGATGACAGATGTCCGTCCATGTGTGAAACAGGTACTCTGGCAACCTGAGCTAATGTCTAGCCAGCTTGTTTGACTGAGAGGGAGAATGGGTTTCTGACACCAGCATGAACTCTGTTTTGCCAGTAGATCCTAGATATGCACCAGGAGTGTTTTGCTGTGATAGTTTCCTGTATTAGCGAAGCAGTTCTGTTGTACAGAAAGCCTTGAACCTCCTTGTTCCACAGCATGCAGTATTTTATTTTTCCAGGATCGTTTTTCTGAGTGTGCCTGCACAACAACTATTGGCTGCTTGGCTCTGGTCTCACCTCTCCCTTTTGCAGTCCGAGGAAGGCGCCAGGAGTCCCATATCCGTATCAAAGCCACTTCATGAAGGCAAAATTTCTGTTTGGCATGGCAAGGAGTTGCAGAGTATGGCTGGAAACAGCCTTGTGACTTTAACTAAGATGTTAGTTCCTCAGCAGTTGCTTAAAGCCTGTGACAAAAAGCTGTTGGCTAGTGTCGATGCATGTTAGCTAGGCTGGACCATAAGTTTGAGCTTCACTGCATACCCCTCCTTTACGTTAGTCTCCATCCATAAGGCCCAGTGGTGCAATAAATCTACATTCTTTAGTCATCTGATTTGCACGCCAAGTTTTTTCACGTAAAACCACTTTCCATTGACTCATTAGAAACTGTACTTCAAAACCTACTTGTTTAGGCAAAGAGGATATAAAAATTAAAACTAGTAGCAAATCAGGCTTTCTGGACTCTAATCTATAAGGATCAGTGTGTTCCTTTAAAAACAGATATTGTGAACTTAGGGCATAGGAAACTGGGAAAAATGCCAGTACAGGATAGAATGAAGATTAATGCAGGCAGGTCATAGGCAAGTTTTCCACATTTCCTTTACAGGATGTCAATATGTTAAGATTATTTATGAATTTATATAGGATATTATTATAAAGGCTGCCAATAAAAGACTCTCCTTCTTAACCTAAACTGGAGCACTTCTTATGTTTCAGTGTGTGGCTTCTCCTGTACAGAGCTGCTACTGTGCTGAGCAGTGTTCGTGTGAAGAGAATACGTTTTTGAAGGGATTATGTTGAAATTGCCCATCTTGTTTCCATTTAGACTTAAGCTAGATTTAAATTTTGGCTTCTGGATGTGAAAAACAAGCACATTGATTTGCTGAATTGCTTCCTATTCCCAGGAAACATTTCCGAAAAGTAAAGATGAGATACTTCTGATACTCTTTTTCTCACACCCCTAAATATAGGAATGAACTCCAGATTTGTCCCTGGACAAATCTGCCACATTAGGATAAATATTAGCGCCTCACACATACCATGTCCCAGTTTCCTATGGATGCTCCAGTTTTTCAGTTGTAGCCAATTATGTCTGAAACGAGTGGTTTGTCCCAGTTTCGCTAAAATAACACATTACATTTATGAAGTGCCTATTATCTCAAGCTTTAGCAGCGTTTCACGAATGACAAAAATACCTCTTAATACCTGTACAAGCTGGTGGGAGATGGAAGTGGCAATTGGAAATGGAATTACAGTGACGATAACACTGACAAGAAAAAAAAAAGTATTGTACTTTGAATTCTTAGAATTAATAAATTTGAAGCTACTTGCATTTTACAGTGTCTGAGATCAAATACTGAATCGAAGTCTAGAAGAGCAGAAAATGTTAAGATTCTTTCTTTATGTTACTGTCAGAAATACCTTTGATTTCAGCACAAAAACCCTCGTGAATGTTGGCAGGAATCCCTGTGGATTTCTGTGACGTCTCCTAGTAAAAATCCATTGTTCTAATGCTTTTTAACTATGGGATTTCTTCACTTTTGGTCAATTTTATCGTCTTAATAAAAAAGCTACTGTTCTGTCTTTATTTGGCAGACTGTGTCTGCTAAATGAAAGTTCCTCACAAATTAATTAAAGATTATTTCCTGCTTTGCCTGGCATTCCTCAGTAATAATGCCAGTTTTTTTTTTCAGAATTCATGCATGACCTTCTCAGTGAAGCTCTGTTGAGCAAAAAAAAAACCCACAGAGCTTGTCATAAGTGTATCTTTAACTCAGTGTTATTCACCATAATGCAGTTCCATTTTTTATTTTCTTTATTCATTGGTGAGACAGGATTATGCTTAATCCTCTCAACAGCTTCATATTTGTGATGTGCTGGCATCTCTTCTATGTATTGTGCTCTGTCAATTATTACAGAGGCTATTAGAGAGATGTGTATAAGACATTTCAAATGGTTGAGCTGGCAAATGTTTACTCTAAGTGGCTTTTGATTCCTGAGGAAATTCCATGGGGATTTGAATTGGTCCTTTGCTGTTTGCCTTGTATGTTAATTTTCTGTGGTGTTTTTTTGGGGGGCACAGGTATGCTAAATATTTGTGTCAATGAAACTGTTAGATTAAAAATGACACCAAACGTAAATCAAAATATTTTGCAAGGCAAGTTTAGTAAACCGCAAGCAAACTTGATAAATAATCCGCAGTGTGATCATTCTTTTATAGCTAAATTTTTCTCCTACCCACACAGGAATAGCGTTATCCCACTTCAGAGATACTAGCCGCTGTAGGTGGCCTTACTGCAGCTGTAAAAATTGCATCTAGTTCTTTTCAGCTTGAGATTTCAAATAATATTCAGCAGAAATGGTGCAGCAAGTTGCCACATGGAGGTGGGTTCCCTTTTCATTGGAAACAGAAATATTGCTTGTTCCACAGTGGGAAACTTCTCCCCAGTTCACAGAATTTCCCAAATCTCCAAGCAGGTTTTTAGGATGTGGGAAAGTTGCTGCTTAGATTGAATCCATTATTCTCTTCCTTCTTCCACCTCCAGGCCTGTGGAATATAGTTACAGCTCAGCAACCATAGTGTAACTCTTTGCTGGGAATCTGCCGGATCCCACTTCCTACAAAGACTGGGTTGTTATACCCTCTGCAGCACAATCCGTATGTTGCTCCTTGATTTGAAAGTTCTTCATTGTTCCATGCCTACCCCTGGGTCCTGATACCCACCAAATTCAGTTGAAGTGGACTTCCAATGGATGGGTTTTGGTGTGAAGAACTGGAGGTAGAAGGAAGGGAAGCGAGACAAGAGTTATCTAGTAGACAGGGCACTGGCCTTACGCTCAGGAGACTGAGTTTGCCTCTGAAAGTCTGTGACTTCAGATAAGTTTTGCCATCTCTTCTCTTTCCCTGCTTTTTGTCTATTTTGTCTTTTTAAAGGCATTGCTCTCCTGAATAGGAATGATCGCTTAGCACACGCTTGCATGGCATGTTGTAAAGGCACCCTGACTGCGAT
Source organism: Chauna torquata (assembly GCA_013399475.1). Lineage (NCBI taxonomy): Eukaryota > Metazoa > Chordata > Aves > Anseriformes > Anhimidae > Chauna > Chauna torquata. The sequence goes on along the minus strand of VXAL01009639.1, from coordinate 219,392 downwards.
CAAGGCCTCTAGTCACTGCAGTGCCACCACGATTGGTGGCTTGCTCAGTCTCCCCACTGCTAGGCGTCGTGAATACATTGCCATGGGCTCCTACTCCTGAAAATACTATCCCCCTTCTCTCTTTTGTCCAAGATTATGGTGTGTCTGGGGAATGGGGAAGGTTTGCTTTTATCTTTCATCTTTTCTTCCTTGCTTTGTAATGTTTTCTTATCCTCTGTGGCAAAGGAGAAGTTGCATGGCAGTGACTGTGCACAATTACTCCCACTGGAAGCCTGTTTTAAAACCTGCGTATCTCATGCTTGTAAGTATTATTAGAGTTTGTCTGTGCTGGTGCACCCAGCATAGCAGAGTCCCATGCTGAAGATGCACCGTGTGACAGAGGGAAGTTTTTCTGCTGGCCTTATTTCCCCACTTTCCTGAAAGCCATATAGTAAACCAACAAAATATTCTGTAATTTTGCCAGTGCAGCCATATGTGATAACTTGTGGGGCCCCCCCTGTCCATTCTTAGCTGGCACACTGTATCATCAAAGCTTTATAGAATACACCAAGACTTATCTGCAGGTAACAATTGTACCACTGCAACTGCATTGTTTTTGGAAGATGCTTTAAGGTATGGGTCAAGTCTGAAGGCAGGATGTGGTTCATCTCAGTTGTGGGAAGGAAGGGGATAAGGGAGGCAGGAATTTAGGTCACTTGCAGGTGGAAAGAGATGGAAACATTCTAGTGCCTCAGGTTACCTGCAAGGATAGGAAAATGCCACACAAGAAGCCTGCGGGAAGAACAGCAATTTTTTTTCTCTTGCAGGTAAGGTGGAGATTGTTTAATCCTCCGTATCTTTTCCCCATTGTTATGCTGCTGGCATGGCCTCATCTACCAAATGGGACTGGCAGCGAGCTGTAACTGTGTGCTTGTAGCTTGTCTCAGCTACAGATTGCTTTGCTGTCCTAACTGGATCCTGCTCAGTCATAAGCCTTTGCTCTTGGTCAAAACAATACATCTGTTTTTTCAGACTATCTTAAATAATCTGACGTGCCCCCACAGGAGGAGGATAATGCTTCGCCATAGTAGTTGCTAAACAGATTTAGTGGCTTTGATACTTCTTTATGTGAACAAAGCCGTAGTAAAAGTTTAAGCTTAAAACAGAAAAAAAATGACTGTGACCTTTGGTTTGGTATGCATCTGATTTTTCTTGTTGCTTGCAGGAGCCTTTCAGTGCCCATTGCTTCAGGGAATGGGAAAGCAGGAAGTTGATCAACAACAGTTTTCTGACAGTCATTTATTGCCTCTTTAGATGACAGCAGCTTTCACTTTCTGCAGGAGCTCAAAAGTAGGTTCTGGGAATGACATTCCTGCTTAGGTAAATAACAAGACGAGAATTTTCAAATTGCAAAACAAATTAATGATGTGTAAAACTAGCAAAAATCAAGGAACACCAGAAATCTGCCTGAATCCCCGTTGTGTTAGCTAGGAGCTACCTTTCTTGTTCTGCTCCCCCTTATCTGTCTGAAAGCGCTTTCCTTGTTTTTCACTATGTACCTGCTCTTTGCTCTCAGGTCACGAGGCACCCCTAGTGAGACACGATTACAAATATTTGCACTTGTTATACCAACATATATTGCATTGATCGCTACAGACAGCTAAGCTTGTGTATGAATTTGAGGAGACTGCATCTTTAAAAGCACCCACCTGCATGAAAGCTGGGGGCAGAACCACAGCCCGTGATGGTACTACAAGACCTTTTCAATCACCAGAGGTGCTGGTGGTGCCCAAAATATGGAGGAATTTCACTGAGTGGTCTTTGAGATGCACAAAATAGGTGTGAAGGTCCAAAATTTCCTCCCCTATGCATCTGATACCTCTGCCAGCCACGACCAAATGTTTTGGAAGATGCATAGCACAGACTTTCTTGCGGGAGAATGGAAATAAGTCGTAGTGCCTTTCTATGTGCCTTCGCTAGGGACACAACTGAGAGAGTGAGACCCTGATGCTATAGGCATCTATACCTTATGCTAGCACCCTCATTGACTTCAATGGCTGAATGTATGTAAAGTTAAGCATGCACTTAGATGTCTCCAGGACTGGATGTAATTCTGGTTGTTCCGACAGTAAATTTAGAAAGACTAATCATGCTGTGTGCTCAGATGAGATAAACTACACATCAACTTAGCTAAGTAAAGATAAAAAGAACTTCAGGCAAATTCAGGCTTTTTTTTTTTTTTTTTTGCCAGCACTGATTACTTGTGTTTAATTGGTTAACTCCCTTTGGTTCAATCTCTCCATGAACTCAAGTCAGTAATGTGATTAATTAATATTACTTAGAAGGGTTTGAGACTTAGTATTAGAATGTGCGGTGTGTTATGTGCTCCTGCTACTAGTAATATTAGATGCAGGCACGTTCTGAAGAGACTTATGCCAAATCACTGCCTTTTATTTAAACAGCTAAATTGATTGCATATCTTTGTCTCTCTGCCTATCCATTTAATCACTCTGATGTTCTTCATAGTTTCTGCATGCTTCCAAAATATTTTAAAAGGTGGGTTATTAATACACTTTCTTCACAGTGGTCAGGATGTTCCCACCCCTCGAGAAATTAAAATGAAGGTGGTGATTATTTTTTTTTAATTCACGTCTCCTTCATCTAGAGTACTTTGAATACATGAGTCTCTGAAAATGTCATACATACTTAAATATGCATTTACAGTGTAATTCCACATTAAGTATTCACAAAAAATTGCATACTTGTCACAGCTGTGGTAAAGCAGCAGTGATGCAATTGAGAACTGTATTGGGCTGTTTACAGTAATTTATCCTGAGCATTTGGAATGCTGGAGTATATTGGTTGTCTGGATGTATGGCTTTCATTCTGGACTGATGCAAAATTAATTACAACTCCTGATACTGTATGTGCAGCTGTTTTCCCATGAGAAAAAGAGAATCACATTGGGGCAAAAAGTTAAAATGAACACTGAAGGATCAGGGTACTGCCACCTGTATTTGCAAAATCTGAGTAACTTCACAAGTAGAAAAAGAATCAAAGTCTTCAGTGGTCCCAATGCAAAAAACAGTGACTCCAAGAGAAAATCATTAGACATAATCTTCTTGCAAACTGGAATTAACAAAATGTAATCTTAGGCTACAATACATTTTAATTAACTTAATGCCTGTTTCTGATGGATGGTGGTTTCTGTAAATATTATTTGCATATACAGTACTGCCAAAGAAGTTGGTGTAGTCTTGAATTCCAGTCATCTTTCTCCTGTGCAATTTTTTCCTCTTTGTTTTTCTTTGCATTCTGTTGGGAAGGGGGAAAGAAGTCTTCACACTGATCCCTGGTACTTTGATGATATTTTAGCCAAGCTTGGCTAATGAGGAAAAATGGTATTTAACTTTAAAGTTATCTATTTAACAAAACTAAACAAAACCATAGTAATATTTTATATCCTTCTTTGTCCATGAGGCTGCCATGAACTATTGACAGCTTTATTTTTTTTGTTGGTACGTTGGCATAGATGCATAAAATCTAAACTGTACCTTCTCTTGTGTCCCAAGATGCAGTTGAAATCATGATGAAAATAAGAGCAATTGTAAAAAGATCCACCATTTACAGGTGTGGGAAAGATCAATTAATGGACAGAAAGGTACAAGACATTAAAAGCCAATGTTTTGCCTTTCTTGAGTTCTCATTTATTGTCCAAAGCAAAAATTCCCATGACGTAGGAATAAAATGCTTGGGAAAACAGACAGTTAACATGGGAAGAAAGACTACTTAATTCTGCAATGTTTATTGTACCTGATGTATCTCTTTTTGCACTAAAAGCTGCTTTTACAAAGTCTTAGTCTGTCTCTAAAATTAGTGGAACTATTCATCACCATCATTACCCTTATGTCGATTTTTTATCACTGGGAATAATATGTAATTATCATAGTGTACAGAGAACGAAAAAAAATTAGAGTTTAAGAGAATTACTATTTTGGGAATCTTAGTTTCTCAAATAGACACTTAACTAGTTAAAAAGGCATACAGCATGTTTAACAGATGCAATGGTACTGCAACAATGGACAAGAGAATTGCATCATCATGCAGATCCCACATGGAAACATGAGATCATCTTGTTTGCCGCTTCTGCTGATAGAAGTCTGTGGTATGTTATATACTTTCAGAAACGTCTGTTTCAGAAAGCTTTTCTTCCGAGGAGAAATATGGCCATGCAAGGAACAACAGTTGACTTCAATAGCGTTCCAAGGTGGTAGAGATGGGCTGAAAGAGTTCAACTCTCCTGGTATTCCAGTGCTCTCTCCTTAATGTTATTGACAGTGATAAAAGTGCTTGAACTAACAAAGCACAGAGAAGAGCTTCAGACCATGTCAGTAAGACAGCTATTATGTTTTAGAAATGAAGAAAAGCTGCTTCCAAAGGGAGCGATATTGCTGTTTAATCTTGTTATTAACTCTCGCAGATGTTCTTTGAGATGTGATGTGGCATTGCCCCACATGGGGAAAATAAGGGTGAAATGGGGTGAAAATAAAAGAGGAGACAAAGTTACACAACTTTTCCTTTCTCCCTGCACTTCAGAGTGGACTCATTTGGAAGGAAGCACACTTAGCCTTTCAACTGGATAGGACATCAACATTTTTCTTTCCTAGCCCGTGAACTAATACACCCTTCAAATGCACATGCTGATGAGCTTTGGTGGCTTTTTTGAACCAGTAATCTACACTACTTCGTTCATTGTAAATGGTATAATGTTTTGCATTTGGAGAGTGCATTTCAGCCAGAGCTTTACAAATAGTCATTAAGCCCTGAAACACTGCTCTGGAATAGATGAATAAATTATATGGGGAAAGTAATCATTAGAAACCACTGTTGTTTTGTCAAATGGTGTATGGTTTTCATGTAACCAAGGACTTCAGTGCAGCAAGTCCTTGACACCTATTTTCACTTTCCTATATGAATATTCATTGGGCTTAAGTTAACATTTCATCCCCACATCTTATCAGAATTCAAATTCATCCTCCTCTAATGGAAGCTGTGCTGTCGCACTGCTACAGACAATGGTTGGCATCAAATAAAATTGTTCTTTGTTCCAAAACTATGGTTAGAATTCAGTGGTTAATCAGATGCTGACAGCAAACACTCATGGTTTCCTTTCCATCCACGTAACAATACAAAAGACAATTGATATGTGGCTAACGTATGACTAACTCTCGACATTCCAGGCAAATTGGTTTTTGTCAATATACCAATATAGAGCTTGTCATTACATGTCTTGTTATTTTGAGCTGTATTTCCTTCTCCTAGTGTGAAACAGTTGTGTACTGAATGCTATTATAGATATATCTTAAATTCTGCAAGTCTTACGCTTGGCAAGTGCTACAGTTTATTCTTAAAATCTTTCTAGAATGTTAAAACCAAAAGAAAGGATGCTTCCAGGGACATATGGCAGGTTCTTAAACAGTTTCTCCTACATATCCAGCCTGAATCTGATCCACTTCATTAATTGCCAGGTGTTTCTCATTATATTAGTGTCAACTTGAAGGAAACAAGTTTAGTCAGTGTGCTCATATCCTTTTTGCTAGTCTTGTCACTGAAGCTAATACTTGGATGATTGGAGTTGGAGGTGCACTTGATCCTGCCACCAGGTCCTTTTAGATTGGAACTCAGATGTTCACAGAGCCCAGGGTAAACGCCTGCAACATCCTAACTCATCTTGTAACTGCTATATGAGCTGTAGGATACCTTTTTCTTCTTGATCTTGATTTACAAGCAAACAGAACAATCTTAGAAAAACATTCTCAAAATAGCTATGACTGAAAATTATAAAGCTGATTTCCCATGCACCAAACTTTTAATTCTCTTTGAGAGTTTACCTGACAATATCATCATTAACAGTAGCTGTTCTTCAGCACTCCAGAAGGAGGTAATGCTGATAAAAGTAGAATTTTTAACATAATTTTATCTGATTTGCTTTAGCAGCAGCAGCAACAACCTCAAAAGCAGGGTTAATTGTAATAATGACCTTCAGTTGAGGCATTTCTTGGGAAATTCATCTCAAAGTGGAGAGGATGGCCTGAAGCGAAAACGTTAGCTTCTCCTCAGTCTCTGGGAATGCCTCAATCCACCGCTGCCATTAGTTCAGCAAAGCCGTACCCTCCACTTGGGAATTAGCACAGCCCCTACAGGTTTGCATATAATGGAAGAGTAATTGTGATGTTCTCGCAAAAAAGTCTTTGTTTTCACCATGCCTTTGCCAAACCTGAGCCAGAAACGTGTCATGTAAGGATTCATTTATGTATTTAGAAAGAGTACTGCTTTTATACTGTTGCCATGGGACAGCTATGGCAGGAAATGAGCAGAACGCCCACATAATTATTGTTGACAGAATACAGTTCCAATAACTCCTATGTGATATGCTGTTAAGGCAGCCATCAACATCTCAGTGAATGAAATACTGATTTGCAAAGTATGCAGTGCCCAAAAGAAATGTACAATCGTTATGCTGGAAAAACAGAACATGTGAAAGACATCTGCTTGACTGAGATGACAGGGGAGTAATTATTGCTAAGTCTCTGAAGAACAATTAGAGTTTTTTATTAAATTTTTATGTTATGATTGACATTGAAACTGAATTAATATGTAAATCCAGATTACACTGACCTAAGAAGATATTGAGGAAGATGATACTTAGCAAAACTGTCTGTGCAAAAAGTACAGTGCTGAGCCAAAAACCTAAATTTATCATTTTGCAAACTGCTTTGCTTTTTTTTTTTAATTTAATCTGCTTTGCTACTATTTAAATTAGATTTCAGAGGACTGTGTAATTAAGAAGTGGGATATAATTCATCATTTGTAGAGATCACATCCATTAGATATCTAAATAATGGAGGTTATTTGTAACAGTGTCTTATAACAACCATAGAGAGTTTTAACCATTAATCAGTAACAATGGAAAGATGTAAAAGTATAAAACTGAATCAGGTATAACAATATTCCAATTGTCAGGATATAGCTTGCTGAAATACCTAATTCTTTCTCCTTAATTGCATGGTAACTTATTTTGATGATTAAAAGGAAACCTATTTCAGGTGGGTTTTATTGAAAATAGTAACACATTTGTATATATATTTAAGAGATATATGGAATAGTCTTAGCCCTCAAAAAAGGGAGTTATCAAATAAAAAAAGAATAATTTGTTTAAAGGTGATACTGCAGTAAGTGGAAAACATTTCATTTCTCTTAACTTGTATCAAATAATGGAATTCACTAAACATCTTTTTTTGTACGAATTGAGTCTGTATTGTTTATTTATTTCCACACGCATATTTTAAAAAGAGGGAATGAAAAGGCGTGACATGTATCAATGCATTAAATTACTGAACAGTGTTTTGCAGCTGCTGACCTGTAAAGTAAGCTGAGGCACCAAGTCTATTTTGGTCTTTCCTGTGGAAGGCCACCTACACAGGCTCTAGAGGAATGAAGAATAAATGAGGGTTGAAAAAAGCATCTTTTCTTTAGTACCGTGGCTCAGTCCAGTGAGACTCAAGAGCTCTTCTCAAGAACTTGCAGAAGGCTCTTGTATTTCTGTTTTAAAAGTTACCTACGCTATTTTGAATTCTCAGAAATTGCAGTGCAACAGCGAGCTGGGTCACAAGCGTCAGCACGCGGCCTGACTGCTTCGGGACACGAACAGATGTCTTCAGGCAGTGCAGCACCGTGCTGGGGAAAACATCCCCTCTCAAACTCTTGCTCACCTCCAAAACTCCTCCTGGGACTCCTGGGGATCTGCGCCCCGTAGCCTGAGGTGGGGAGCTGCCGCAGGAATCGGTCGTGCGTGTGCCCAGCGAGGCGGGGAGGCTCCATGCACCCATCCTGTTCATCCCCACGGCCAGCTCCTGTGCTGGGTGCCGTGGCTGTGTGATGCCACCTGCCCCAGGGACTTGGGCGTCGCAGCGGGAGGACCGCGCAGCCAGGCAGTGACGCCAGCCCGAGTCCTGGGCGAGGCCTTCAGGCAGAGCTGCGCTGAAGACCCATTTGTAACCCTGAAGTACTAGCCACGCTTCTGCACCCCATCCGTCTTTAGGAGGAAGAAGAGCGAGTCTTCAATCCCGCCACATCTGAGATTGAACCGACTTGCAGACTTGTTCTGGCGTTGGTCATGCTGCTGGTTTACTGCAGAAAGGGAAGATTACTTAGAGGACAAAATGATAAAGAGAAAACAGTGGGAATTAATTTCCTAGCCCGCGAGGCTGTACCAGAAATTAAGGCAGAACTGGGATAGCGACAATTTTGCTTATCCTGGACTTGCAACTAATGGATTTATTTTTTTCTCTTTCTTCTCCGGGAAAAAGCCCATCTTTTCGTTCTAGTTTTGTTGTGTGTGATTGTTCATTTATTTTTCTCCTTAAACTAGGTGGAAAAAAAAGTTTTATTTCTGTCTCACCCTCTTTTGGGCTAGGGAGGAGATAAAATTAAGTGAAGATAGGTAGGAGGATATTTATGGGACCCTGCAATATTGGGGGGTAGAGGGAAGATGGGAGACCTCTCTTGGATTTTATTTTTCTTTCATTTTTGTTTAAAGTATGCTTTTCTGTTACCATAGCTACTGTCATGCTCACATACAGATGCTTTATCACATTGTCTTTAGAAACTGACTGATTGCTGCTCCAAACCATGGAAGCCCAGGGGCGAAGGGGATACAGATGCATAGCAGGAGACTGGAAAACCACAGAAGGACCTGAGTCCAGCACAGGAAGAGAAAAAAAATGATGCAGAGGATTGGCAAGAAGTCACGCTTGCTAGGCTTGTAACAGAAAGCCAGAAGAAATAGAAAAGAAGTAGGATATTGGGAAACCTGTGATGAAGAATGTACATTGTGAGAAAAATCAAGGAGCCTGGTTAACCTTCGGTTATCTCCTGCTCCTGGAGACAAGCAGGTAAGCAAAATCTTAGATTCTCCTGCAAAGGAGTCTTTGAAAAAGGAACTGGGAGACCACAGTGGGAAAGGATTGCTCTGCCTGGCAAAAGCTTTAGAAAGAGGGCTGGGACCTCAGTGAGTTAGGAGCTTGCTGAGAAAATAACATCTCTGGAAATACTGGGCAGAAAACGCTAAAATTGAATTTTTCTGGAGTTTTGTGTGGGGATTGTTACTGAGGGACCTCCAGGGAGGTGTCTTGAGTCTTACAGCGCAGATGAGGAACAAACTTCAGGAGGAGCCTGGACGGTGAATTCAGTGCTCTTTAGTTTCTCTAGAAAGAATGTCATAGTGAAGACTACTGGGAATATGTGACGTTCTGCTTGCCCTGGGCGCAGTATGTAGTTGCAAAAAAGGCAAACGTGGTAATGGCAGTTGCCAGAGGTGCTGGACAAGGGTAATGCCAGACATGAGCTATTACACAGGATGGAGGGCTTGAAGCTGGGAAAAAAGCTTTGGCTGGGAAGACAAAAGTGAGGTGTCTCATACGGGGGAAGGAAGGAGGAAAGTGCGTAGTCAGTGAGAAAACCTCAGAGAATTCAATAGCTGGATTTCAAATTTTAAGCTTTAAGTCTTAGATGGTCAGTTAGAGATGTCCATCATCCCTTTTGTCCCTTTTCTTACAAAAGGATCTCCTCTTCAGATGCAACTGCACATGGCTGTGGGATGACATGCACGAAACTGACTTCAGGTGTCTGCTCTGAAACAAACCAAATGCTGACAGTCACAGATATATAAATGTTGCACCGAGGGCTTCTCAGTGCTGTCAGGCCTACAGCATCCTTCGCCAAAAAAGCAAGAAAAAGACCTTCAACTGTTCATTATAAAAGTCTTGGTTAAATTTCAGGAAATGATCCTGTACTTTGGCACGTAATTGTTCTTTCACATTTTTAATTGATTTCTCCCTTCCACAAATAACTTGAACGCTCTGCAACCAGATAACTATAGTCACTTGTGTTATTTTGGAATGATAAGATGTGCACCACGACAAAATTATGACTGTTTGGTATTTAGTTTAATTATCGATTATGAAATATAACTTGGTTCAAGAATTCTAGGCATAAGGTATGTAAATTATTGTGACATTGGGAAATGAAAAAGAGAGAAAATGAAGAGAAGAACTGATACGACTGTGTTGAGTATAGTAACCATAAAAGCTAGCGTGACAGAAAATTGTAAATTGACATAGTCATTAGGAAATGTATTGGTTCATTTTTGCTTTCACATGCATTTTTGTGCATGTTAGGGGGCAAGCTTAAGTTGGTTCCTGAGATATAAATCTTCTAGGCAATAGGATATTCAGGTTAGTAAGGTAATTGGATACATTCAGATATTAGCATCTAAAAGGTAAATCAGTTGGATGTCTTTAAAAATGAAGATTTGTATGGAAAACACAAACAGGTAAAATTGTTTTGAAGCTATCTTCTGGATTCCACAAAGGTGCTTTTAGCATCAACACAATTCTAAATACTGACAGTGCTTTGGAATAGAAAACCTTTTAACTAAAGATAAATACCATTTTTCTTACTCCTGGGAGAGTTCAGCATGTTTTGGAAGGAGAAGTTTGGATTTATTACGCAGCACAGGAGTGGCCTTCTCAATGTCGTTTTCCCACCTGTCTTGCTCAGCAGTGCTATAGTCTCAGCTGACCCATGTGTGCAGTCATCAGTCATACTGCACAGTGGTACAGTGAGCCTGAATAATACCCTTGTACAATGTCTGCCATGCTCCATAATGTTCTCAAAGGAATTGTGGATACAATTTGAGCTTGTTTATATTCTTTCCAGTGGCCAGGAAAACGAATAATTCCTTTTCCTGTATTTGGAATTCCCTCAATAATAGATTTAACATTATTTAATTTTTCTTACTTTATGAGCTATTATTTATCTTCTGGTACTCTTGCCTTACACTAGTCCCATGGAAATTAGGAAAACCTCTTGATCTATTGCAAGGGAAGCAGGCTCTAAAAACCCTGCTTTTTCTAAAATTGCCATCACTTTCTCCACGGCATAAATTGTACTGTCCACAAAATGCAAAAGATCTGTTTCATTTAACATCAATGCTTATAAAAAGATGAAACGCAATCCATTGGTGACAATACTCTTCTGGTTCTGTTCAACATTTATTTAGCATTGCAGGCAATCATTTATTAATAACTTTTTGATACTGAATGTTTTCTAATATCCTTTATGAAAAGGCCACCATTGTTGTCATTTTGGTAAAGCCTTCGGATATGTAGTAATCCTGTGTTGAAAAGTGCTTAGGCTGGAAATGGGTGACAGGTGGTTTGCCTGACTTTTGTACGTGTCTTGACTCTTGCCACCCTTCATTGCGTCTGGCTCTTCTGTGGATCATGTGGTTACCACGTATTCTTTCCATGAGCTAGATAGCCACTTGGTAATTGTGCTCTTCAGCAGGTAGCAGGTGATGACAATTTTTGATGTCCATTTATTTCTAAAAATCTTATCATTTTGAATCAGCTTCTGTTTTCCTAGAAATGTAGGCTAAAAGGGATCTTGTGAGATCATCTGCTCACAGCTCCTGATCTGGAAAGGAAAAAAAAAAAAAAAAAGAAAAGAATACTTAGAGTGTCTCTGACAGAAGTTTTTTCTGGACCAGCCTTTAAAAATAAGTCAGTTATGAAGAGAATACCATGACATTCCCACTTAATCTATTTTACTGCTGATCACATTTGTGAAATTTTCTATGTAGTATCTATCTTCAAATTTATCTTGGCACAAATCAAGCTAATTACTGTTCACCCTAAAATGGGTGAACATGGAATACAATTGATTGGTATGTATTTTAAAAAAAAAATTTTTTTTGAAAAAAAAAAAAAATCTCTCTGTTATCTTAGTTGCTTTCCCTACCCAGTAAGGTAGTATTTTGTGTTTAACTTCAGTATTTTTTTTATTGGCCCTCTTCTTGATGTAAACAATTTTTGTATCTCAGACTTAAACAAAAAAAACTTTGCATGTTTTATCTATTTCTTTATCGTGTTCCATTATCACACAGCATGACATGGGTTCTAGTTTTGCATGGCCTTTTTTGATTTTTCAGGTTATTGAAGAGCCCTGTTGACGTCCCTAATATTTTTATTCTGCACTGAGATACTGACATTAGGTAATCAATTACAAATATTCTCCTTTTTTCTTTATAATTCCTTTTGAAGACACCCTACCCAGAAGTGTCTTGAAGTGTTTGAGGTCTGCCATTTCTGTGGGTTCAGACTTGCAATAATCAGGCACCTCAGTATGTTTCCTTGAGTTACCTAGGGATAGGCAAATCTATTGTTTTTATTGTGGTATTTTTGGAATCATTAACACTGTTATTTGAGATGACTTTTTCCCATGCTGTTTGAGAGTCCAACAGTGAAAGTTGTTTTCCTTCATTTGAATGAATAAACCATGGCTGTTCCTTAGTGAAGTTCTTCCATCATCTGAAACAGTGTTGCGATTATTAGTGAAACAGCATTAGAAATTTTCCTGAAATACAGATTTGCCTAATTTCTCCAAGACCTTTTATGTTTTCCCTATTGTCTGACTGACACATTCTTCTACCTGTAAGAATTGGTGTTTTGATTTCTGGTCTCTTAAGCACTTGTCACTTCTGGATGGGAATCTCACTGCACAATCTTGAAGAACAATTCAGTTGCACAACCTATATTTGGGTGTAATGTGAAAAAGAATTGGGCAAACTGCTCCAAAATGATCTTGTAAATTAATCTGTCTCACTAGGTAACTTTCTGTCATTTTAATTCTCAGCTGTCCTGAGCAGAGCTGGCAAATCATGCTAAAAGGCATATTTTACATCTTAAAACATGGCTTATGAGCTTTCTTAATCGGGATTTATTAATTCAGATTCATTGCTTCTCAAATGCTCTGCCTCTGTCTGGCCTCTCACTTTTCATAGGTTGTGTTCGTGCTTTAAAAAAAATGTTGAGACCATGAAAAATGTATGATAAAATCGTAACTAGCAGGCTTTTCTACGTATTGTAGCTCACTTCAGTTAAGTCTCCTGAAACAGCAGGAGCTTTTGACCTCTAAGACCATCCAATTCAATTATACTCAATTCTCAGAAAAACAGAAAATAGATCATTAGAGTATACAGCAGCCAACTGTGTGAAATCCAACTGTGATTCTGTAACCTCTAAGACATTGGATCCAATTGTGACTGATGGAAATCACACTTAAAGATTTTTTTGGTTGGAGATTCTTACATAATGTTTCCAGTGTTATTTCTAGATTCCTACTATATGTTTTCTTGAAAAATTATAGCATATGAAGGGTTGAAAAAATGCAGGGAAACATGCTGGCCTGAATGGGTCAGGACGGAATAATACAAGAGTGGGGAAAAACAGAAATGAGATTGGGATAGCACCATTGTCAGGGTGATCAATAAAGCTGGATTTTAAGGGAAAGGGCTGAAAATAAAGGATGAAGTAGAAAGGGTGTTCGTATTTGGTTGTTTAATTTCATTCTGGAAATAGCAAAGTATAGATAAGATTTTGTCATACCTTTTAAAATATATTACTGTTCTCCCAAGGCAGAAGAAACTTAACAAAAGTTATCCAAGAAAGTGCTTCTTGGGGATGCAGACAGAGCAAGTAACCCTAGTAATGCATTCAGAGAAAGCTGCCAAATGCGGGTTCAAAGTTGCAATATTCAGGGACCTCAGCACGTCCCCTTCAGTTACCCAGTTATCAACAAAGGGAGCCTAGAAACTCTTAGCTTTTATTAGACCCTTAATCTCATTGAAGAGCATATTTCACTCCCATCAGCTGAGTTCCTGATACTGCGGCCTGAACTCCTAATTTAACTCCAAATAGCTTATTCCTGATAGTGCCCCCTGAGAGCAATGAATGATATGTAATAGAAAACAAAAGTGGCTGAGATCAGCCAGGGAGAACTGGAACCAGAGCCTGAGCAAGAGCTATATGCAGGAAAAAAATTCAAATTAAAAAAAAAAAAATTGGTAATCTTATTAATGAATGATGCCTGGAGGCATTCTTGCTCCACTGCTCTAAATCACAAACCTGCCTCCTGATGATGAGCCCAACACAAGGTAGCTTGTGAACTTTAACAAATTTAGATTGTTTTCATCTTGATCTTAATTTTAGAATAGAGCTCTGCAAGTCACTATAATAGAACATGGCTTTTAAATACTGCATTTATCCAAAATTAACAGATGTATGTAATCTTATGCTGCAGGCACTAACATAGATCAACTCAAAATTCGGTCATATGACAAGGGTCATAAATTGAAACAGCGGACCTTCTAACTTGATGCAAGGAAAGCATTTTTAAAATTCAGTGTTGACCCTGTAGAAGGTTGGGCTCTTCCATTGCAAGAACTGAGGGGAATCAGTGAAATAGGAGCTGAGTTCAAAGCAAACAAAAGGAGGTGATTCTTCGTACACACTTCAGGGAAGATGAGCATTAGAAACACTTTGCTGCTGGCTGTTTAGGATGCGGGCTCTAAGGTAGTCTGGACACATTCATAGAAGACATCCATTAGGAGTTACATATAGAAACATCTTGCTCAAGAAGTTCTGAGCTCACAGCTTCTGGAGGCAAGCGCTAGATGCAGATACTAGAGGCAAGGAAAGAAGCTGGGGAGTTGCATACAATTGGCTGGCTCTTGCATTCTTTCCTGGCACCTGCTCTTCTTCCAGATCTGACACAGAACACAAGGCTAAACAGATACTTAGTCTGATCCAGAACTGATCCTTTTAGGACCTGAAATCCACAACACAAGGATATTTATTTATTTTAGTACTCACTGTAAGTAGAGAAGCCTGTCTTATCACAGTGGTCTAGTAGCCAAAGCCACTAGTGGTGGAATTACTAGCAAACTTTAATGAGTTCACGCAGCTAATAGAGCATGAAAGACTTGCTCCATGGCACTGAGGTAAATTAATCTCTCCAAAACAAGAAATTCTTATCTATTCTGTGCAGATTTAATGTGTAATGACACTAAGCAACTTCTATTTGATTTACTTTATAATTGCATGAGAACCAAACTTATTGTAGGTATTTTGTTATGTGATACCAAAACACTTCTAACCGTATTACCAGAATGACTCAAAATTGATAGTTTCAAAGAAAAGCAGCACAGAAGTTTTAGAAGTTTTGATGAAAATTTTGACTTAGGATAAAGGGCTAGAAGACACACTCTCCTGCTCTTTAATCGAGCAGGGTAAAACTAAAATTCTGTGAATTGATGGATGATGGAAACATTGAGGAAGAACATTACTATAGTGTAATGTCAAGGAAATTAGTCTACAGAAGTTAGAAATAGTTCTGCAGCTGTAAGACTCTGCTAGACTTCCACAAAATCCCCACCAAACTAGATTTCAAGCCCATGCTTCTTCATGAACAACTGAAATCAAGCCACTTTCCAACATTTGTCCCGTAATGTGTTTCATGGTAATGACCATGATGAACAATATGCTCTAGAATAGTATCATCCTCTCCAAAAGCGGCCAAAAAGTGAGAAGGACCAACCCAGTCACTTCTTGGTGCTCAGTGTACAGGCTGCAAAGCCTGCAGCCCCTACAGGAACTGCTGCTGCCTGACATGCTCTCCCCATGTTAGAGGACTGACACTTTTATCACCTTAAAACATCCTGACTGCAGCCAGGAGCATCTGGTAGGACTGTGCAGGCCACAGCCCCACACAATACCATCTAGATGCACCAAACCTGCTTGTTGTCTGAAGCTCCCATGAAAGCTGGGCAAAGTCCTCCCTCTACCCATTGCTGCTGCCTTTTCTGCCTCCTATTTCCTTCTGATGTCTTTTTGGTTATTTAGAAGAAAAAGCATGCATGCATTGTTTCCCCCCCGCCCCCCCCCAAAACACCTCTTTCCCCTTACTCACTCCTGTATTGCCCACGTTCTCCCTCTCAGCTGTGCCCTCAGTTCTTTATTTTTCTTCACTCACTGCTGTAGTTGAGAAGTAGGTGCAGATTTCTCCCCCTGACATACCTTGGCTTTCTTGGCCCCTCTTCTACTGCCTCCATCACAGCTGCCAAGACAACGCTGAACGCCGGGCTGGAACACCTCACCTGGAACTCATCACTGCTCCCCTGCCTGGCATGAAGGACCAGAGAACACAGGAGCCCTGCCGTGCGGCAGCCCCGCTGCAGCACCCCTTGCTCTGGCTACGAAACACACTCCCAAGCGCCTGCAGCTTTGCCGGGATGCTCCAGCACCAGCACAGGTCGGGATCTCAGCGCCAGAGGTCCGAAGCGGGCGGGGGTAACGCGTAACTTCAGTTCCTCTAGCTGGCTTTCTCATGGTGCCACTCCCTCCTTCCCTAGGTCCCCGATGAATACAGGGGTAGGCCCTTGCGATACGGACCACAACTCCGCTTTGTGAGCTGACCATCTGCCGAGCCTCTGCTCCCTTTTAACCTGGCAGCGACCTTCCCGCTTACGCGAGGTTTTAAGTCCCTGTGGCCTTTCCCTCCTCACACTTCTGTCAGTGGTGGAAGGTACCCCGGGACGCAGTGGAAGCGAAGCACGCACCTGCGCTTATCATCCCTTTTGACGCCTCCCGGTGAGCAGGCAGCCTTCGGGAATGGGGCAGGAGGTTCCCCGGGCTCTCTGTTCGGCGATGCGTGCCCTGGGGGACGCGCATCTTCCCTGCCGGGGCGTGCGGACCCGCAGCTCCGGTCAGCGCAGGGCCCGGGGCGCCGCAGCGGCGGCGGCGGACAAAGGAGCCGGCGGCCCCTCAGGCTCCGGCGGGCCCTCCGCGGCT
>VXAL01009639.1:187053-201865 GCA_013399475.1 Chauna torquata | reverse complement strand
TTTTCCCTCCTCTCTCCTTCTTCCTGGTATTTAAAGTGCGGTTCGCGGCAGGTGGAGCGTTGCCCCGGCGGCCGGTTGCTGGCGTTGTACGTGCGGAGCCGGGCTCCGGGCGCTTCTCCTCAGAGCCGGGGCGCGAGGCGAGGGCTCGCCGTGCCCGCGCTGCCGGCGGCCGCCCTGGCCGGGGAACGGCTCGAAACTCGAGGTGTGCCGCCTGCCGAGGCTGTTTTCTGGTGTGAGATGCAGGAATGTTGCAGTAAAATAGGATGTTTAGGCGAGCCTCTTTCAAAAATGTAAACACAAACTTACGAACGTAAACACTGGTGTGAAAGTAGAGGTTTAATCAAATCTGTAAAACTCTGAGGTACTTGGGATAAGTAGTTGTGTCACTTATGATGCCTTTGCATCTTCCTTTGGAAATCTGAAAGCACGATGAATTCGAGGAAGTTAACAGTAAAAAATACTCAAACTGCCTTGTTGCTTCAGTACAGGACTGGAATGGGTAACCCAGGTCAATGTGCAGTCCCCTGCAACCGCTGGCAACCATGTGACAGACTGTTAGTGTTGAAAAGCCTGCAGAGCATGCCCCAAAGCCTTTGACAAACTTGAGATTTACCGTGAAGGTCAAACTTTGAAACCACACTCTGCCAGGTGAAGAAGGGATTGACTGAAGGCATCATGAATACCCCCAGTAGTAAGGTGTTTGTTTAAGAAAAGTCCAGGTGATTCTAAAACATGCATCAGGCCCCGCTCTACAAAAAGGGAAAACGCCCAGCGGTGCCTGCATGGCTGACCCACAGAGCCCCTCACGGTGCTGGGCGGTTAGCTTAGCCTTCAGCTTGTGAACACGAGGTAGCAGCAAGGCACAGTCGAATACCGTTTATAGCAGGTATTCTTAAACTGTGGCCAGTGGCCAGTGCTTTGAAGTAAAGGAATAAAAGTCCTTCTGGTTCCACAGGTGGCCAGTGGAACCCTAAAATACGGTACCTGTACAGCCTGTAAATGTACTGTAAACAGATCCTTTATACAAATACATAAACACAAACTACTTCTTTGCAGGAGTATACCCATTTGTTTTTCTGTCCTGCCCAGAAGTTTACTGGGGCAATTTTTATATCAGATTATGGTTCCTTTTCCCTGCTGCTCTGTTTGGAATACTGTTCTTGTGTCTTGTTTGTCAGGCAATTACAAAACTTTTAATGTCTGATCCGTCAAATTACACTTGTGTGCTGTGTGTTGTCGTAACTTGCGCTAATAGCATTCTTTAGCTTGAGCTGGAATTGCTGCAGGAAATGAAATATGGAATGGAGCATGTATTTTACAGAGAAATCAGATAAACTTGGCCATCTTCAGTCAAGGAAAAGGTCTGCAAGGGGCAACAACAATTTTTGACAGAAATGTGTTCATCTGTACGGTTTCAGACTAACAATTCACCTGATAGAGTATCCTCATCAGCAGCGATACTTCCCCCTAGCACAGCTCTAGCCTGTTTGGTTTCATCTCAGACGCTTTCTGAGCCAAGTGGAATTTCTCTGGACTTTTTTTTCCATGGATGTGTTTAGCTCCTCTTTTGCTCGTGTAAACATCAGCATCCTTACACAGGGATTTCCATAGTTCACTGCTCTGTTCGTTCCTCCTATGTTGCTTCCACGTGATGACTTCTCAGCTTACAGAAAAGGTTACTGGTCGCTAAACGCATGATTTCACATGTTGCACTATTAAATTCCATTTACTAGTATTCCGGTTTTGTGAATGGGTTCACAAAACCCATGAGGTCTTCGTTAACTACCCAGTCCTCTTTGTACTGGTGATAGTTTCCAGTTTGGTGTTATCCACAGGAATGTCATGAGCACGTACCTAGTTCTCTCTCCTTGATTACTAGTTTATTGAATGGGGCTAGGAGGAATGCTGTGAGTAACCACTCTCACCTGTGATAATTTCCACTTGTAATGCAACCTATTGTAGTTTCCTCTTTGATCAATTTCTTTATGTGTCTTCTAAGTCTTATATTATTCCTATTTTAAATAATTTCATGTGGGACACGGTATCTAACATTTAAATGTGCATAGGCTAACTCCACTTACATAACTAATTTGTAGC
Source organism: Chauna torquata (assembly GCA_013399475.1). Classification (NCBI taxonomy): domain Eukaryota; kingdom Metazoa; phylum Chordata; class Aves; order Anseriformes; family Anhimidae; genus Chauna; species Chauna torquata. The sequence goes on along the minus strand of VXAL01009639.1, from coordinate 199,768 downwards.
GCAGCAGCAATCAAAATGTTGGACAAAATGTTGGATGTGAGCTGTCTTTGATTAAAAAAACCAATTAGTTCTGTGCCCATTCACTTCCATGTCTTCATTCTTTCCTTCAGTACTATGGACAGTCTCGGAACATCATACAGTAAAACAAAGGTTTATGAGCTGCTCAAGCGTAATGAAGCCAGTTACACTTCTTCTCCCCTTTCCCTGTACTGGGAGTTCTGAAATTTCCAGAACTCCACTTATGATGGGTAGAAGCTTTCCAAATTGATGGACTCTGGTTTATAATCTGTTTTTGTGTGTGTGTGTGTGTATGTGCGCAGCTGTCCTGTACATTAAGGGGGTCTATTTTCCCTTTGGTTATTTATATAAGATGTTTGTATGAAATCACATCCCTTCTTAGCCTTGTTTTGCTCAACTAAAGAAGCCAGGTTCTTTGTCCAGTCCCTTAAAAAGGGGCTCTCTGTTTAATTATCCTGTAGTCCTTCTCTGCACCTCTTGCAATATGAAGTCATCTTTGTTGCATGCGGATGAGCAGAATTGTATACTGGAATGAGCTTTTGAGAGACTCTCAAACAACAAATGTGCCTTCTTGTCTTAAAAAATTTCTCAGCTTTCTGCACTCTAGCTTGTTTGTCTTTTGGGGGAAGACACCCACACTACAGCACGTGTGAATTGACTGATACATCCAGATCCTTCTTTCCATTTGCTACCTTAACAGTTAGGGCTGTAATTTGTGTTGGGAAGTCATGTATGAAGCTGCATTCTAGTTCTTCCCATTTTTGCACATCCAGGTCTTCCTGAATGATTTTCTCTGTACTGATTATTTTTCAGGTTTTCTTGATAGTGGCAAATGTTATTAGGGTGGTCCTGCCTTTTATCCTGAAATCACTAAGTCATTAAGTGAATGATACGTAAACTGATCTTTCTGGATCTCCATTTGGTAGTTTTGGTAAAATCTCAGTTTTGCAGCTAATTTGCAACTTAAATAGCTTGTCCTAAGCGGAAGATGGGGTGACTTTTAATGCAGTTTTATATGTCTTTCCGTTTACATAACCTCGGCATCTTTGTTACTCCTAATCAAATAGAGACAAGACATAATCACCTGTACTCAATATAGATACCAGTTGTGAAAGGTTGCTGTTGGGTCACCTTTGCCTATGAACTGTGAAACTTTTTTCTTCTATGTGACTTATTTCCTCTTATCTTTGAGTGACAAGACTGTGTGAAAAACAGAAATTTTAATTTCGTTTTATTTTTTTTTAACCAAAAAAAATGGAGTATTCAATTTGCTTAGCATGCCAACCTTCGATCCATTTTGAGAGGAATATTGATTTAGGAGCAAGGATCATAGGACTGGGTGTTTCTTTGTCTGACAGTATCACAGACGTGTTTTCTGACTTCAAGTGCAGAGGTTGGTTTGCACTACTCTTTCACTCCTCTCTCTTTGTTCTGTTTTGTTTTCTCTGCTGATGTTTTTGAAATATGTTGTGTATGTTGGGCAACTGCTTTATGTTAGAGTCACTGCAGAAAGAATGTTGCTAAACATATGTGGGATTGAATGAGGACTTACACCACTTGCTATGGTTTGTTTCAGGTAGCTGGGTTGCTGGTATGAAGTGGTAAGCATGGCTAGCAGACTCTGTTTGGGGAAGGAGATGTGACATGCAGGCAAAATGAGTGATGGAGAAACAGTATTCAGGCTTTTGTTTCAATTTGCTTATTTTTTTGTGATCACCCAAAAGACTTTGGGAAGTTGGAAAGCACTGAAAGTCTAGAGAATCCTTTTTTTGTTACCTTCTTATAGCTTGAAAGATTGAGATGCGTACATATATAAAAGGATCTGTTCTTCCAGTATTAATGCCTAGCTGCCATGTATTAAAATATGTTAAAAAGTGTACTGCAAGCTGTAGAGATTGTTTTAGAATGCTGCAGTAATATTGCATGTCACAAAGGTAATACTGCATTCAAATCCTAGCCTAAAGTTAGGAACAAGCAAGTGGAAATCAGCACTTAAATAGCTGAAGTTAACCTTTTGTTGACTGATTTCTGAAATCAGGTTTTAGCTGGATCATGTCCAGTTTGGACTCTTCCTCAGGTAGCAGTGGATGTACAAGAAAAGTTTTAAGGGCCTTTGTTCATGGCAAAAGTCTGTAACTGTTTGCAACTGTTGATGTGCCTTTTTTTTTTTTTTAGCTGTCATTGTGTGTAGGAAAGGTGAATGGTATGTGGTTTCAAGTATTTGGAAATATTAAGAGAAGGGAGTTGGTGAGTGCCAAACCGAAGTCTGTGTTTGCAACTTTGGTTCTGTTCTGCCAAACATACGTTCAGATACTGTGTCACTGAAAAACATACAAGAGCTTGGGTTCTCCTCATGTGGGCTATAGATGATGCTCGGTGACTGACTATTTAATCATAGAAGACTGAAGGGGAAGAGACCATCTGGATTATTGAGTTCAGTTGTTCTGATTACCTGAGCAGATTGTTTTATAATCTCATTAATTAATTTAATGAACATGTTTCTTTTGCCCTAGAGAAATTCACGTCTTCCCCATTCCTAGTAGAATGTCAAAGGCTGCTTCTTTTTAGTGGCTGTTTAGGTGGGCTGAAGCACTACTTCCTGTGTGAGTTCCATGGCCTGCTCTAAATGCAGTTGTTTTTCTCCTTACCCTGTTTCCTCTGGTGGTTATTGCTATTGAAGTAGAAGGTATTGGGGCACTTATCTACTATGAGTAAGGAGTAGTAGTGTCCCTCATAATGAGGTCTTCAATACAGGAGATGTTCTTTGTGGTTTTTGAACCTGTGCTTAGATAAAAGGTCCCAATTAATGTGTAAGCAAGTGTACAAAATGGTGTGAAGCCCACCTGTGAGGCGCTGGCCAGAGTGAAGTACTTCACCCTGTCATTGCTGTGTATGTTTGAGTTGTGCGGAGTTCCTAAAGTGGAGTAAAAATGATGTAGCTGGGACCACGTGACAATTAACCAACCAAAGCAGAAGTTTACACCACCACTAGAGAATCTGAGGATAGTCTCTGGCAAAATGAAGGGGCTGTGTGTGCTTTTGGGGAAAGAAACATGGCTGGGTTCCACAGCGACAGTAAAGGCTCTAATTTGGATGCATCTTGATAGGGACAGTATGCAGCAGTCTGTAGGTTACGACTGGTTACTAGAATTCAGAGATGCCCTTGAGGGGTCTAGACTTCATCAGTGTAATTTATATGGGTGGAAAAACAGATACAAAATTAGGAAGTGGAAGAAAAATGCTGCAATTGGAGTTTGTGTTGGAATGTAAGGGGAGAAGCAGCTGTCCCACCCTGCAGCTGTGCAGGAGTGATAGACGGTCTTTAGCGGCCTCTGCTGGTTCACCTACAGGAAATTAGGCAGCAAGAGAAAAGCTGCCGGGATGAGGGGGGACTCTATGTTGGCTTTTTAATTTTTTTTAAAAAATTATTATTTTAATTTATTATTAAAAAAGTGATCTATTTGGGCAGTGGGGAAAAAAGAGCTGTGTAAAAAAATAAATTGTATCGCTTGTAAGAATTTCTCTGTATCCTGTTGTCCTTTGTTCTCCAGCTCCAAGCTGGGTCACACGGCTTGTTTAATAAATCTTATTCTCCTGGATGGTGAACAAAACTGAGGTGGGAATATTGGGCATGCTGGGTAGGTACAGTAGCTGTGTTTATTTCAAGTTGGGGAAACACTTAAGTGTCCTTTTTGATGACACTTACAATGAGAGATCACTCATTAAAGAGTGAAGTAAACACTGATAGGTTTGTACTTGTGCAGAGACTGCAAAAAAATTGCAGGCAGCAAAAGAAGTACTCTGTAGTTTAGCTCCCAGAGAAGGGGACAAGGGGACGTTCGTGCTGCCTGAATTGCAGAGTGCCCTCTGGAAGAGCAGGCTTGGAACTTCGCATAAGGAAAACACCATGTGTCGTTCGATTCCGCGATGTGTAGGAAGAGGAACATCGTGTGCATTCCTTGGGGGGTGAGGAGTGTATAGGGGGAGGTGCCAGTGTTTGTTTGTTTTTAAAGCAAGGCTGCACCAGAAAGTACTTAGCTTGGCTTGGCAATCCGTTTGCCTTTCTTCCAAAATACATGCTTAGTTGTTGGGAAAGCTGAATTTTGACTACCTGAGGAGGCCAACAAGGCCTCCTTTAAATTACATTTAAAGCGTAATTCCCATTAAGTTGAGATGATGTTCTGGGCATTGAGCACTTCTGACAATCAACGTTTGTCTGGGAAACAGAGGAACATTCTTTTGTTCTGGTTGGGGTTATATGACTTAAGTGTTTCGCAGCTCAGAAACAAGGGTAAGATTTGGTTCTCTAGAGCTGCTGGCATCCACTTTGCCTATGAGATCATTCTTTGAAACTCCCCACTTTGTTTGGCATGTGTTCCAGCTTCTTTAACACAAATCTGTCAGAAAAAAACTTCAGTTATCCAGCCTGATTCCTGAAACAGGGTCCATGTCTGCACTCCCTGAGTCTGTGTGCACATGAACATGAACATATTTTACGAGTATCGCAGTGAGGATTTCAGTGTTTCTGAAAGTCTCGCTAAAATGTGAAGAATGAAATTGTAAAGTATGGGTATAGCTTTAGTCTTAAAAAATAGTTTTTGTAATCTTGTTGCATTTTAGACTGCTGTTAGAAGTGTATAGTATGTCTACCACATCACGTGAGAAAACAGATAATCTATTCAACACTTTTAATTTTGTTCAGTTTATTACTCATCTATCAGAAAAAGATAAAACATTTGGAACAGCAGAATCTTGATATTAATATTACATATTTCTTATTACATCATCATGAAGAAGCAAATGTCTTCAACCTGCCGGTAGCCATCGAACTCTCTGGCAGCTGGACCTAGTTAAAAGAATTACCTGTTTGCAGACAGGTGTATCATACAAGATGTTTTTGTGTTTTATAATGGAGAAAACAAAAACATACATTTTCCAGATGAGTCTGGCAATCCTAAGCAGTCTGAGCAAGTGCTTCAGTGAAGGAAGAAGTGTATGCTTTGAAGTACATGGGTGCAGGTTTCTCTCCCTGGTTCTGTGCCCTGCATTTTCAAGTCCTTCCATTTGCTACAGATAGATTATACTAAAATGAGTTTTTGTCTCACTACGGATCGAAGTTTGCCATCATCTCAAACATTTACATTTCATTGGTACAGATGGAATGTACTGCTGTAGTATTGTAACGCTGTATCCCCGCAAAGACCAGCTGGAATAACGTAGTGTCACATCTACTTAATATCACATCTGATGCTATCCAATATGACTGTACATTCAAATTTACTGTTAAATCTAATTTGTTTTGACTTTGCCCCCTAGATGTGCTTTTTTATTTTATTTTTTTTAATGACCTTGGCTTAGATAATGATAAAGGATGGGGCTAAAACCCCATTTTGTTTGTAGCTTAATTGTCTTTCACTGCAGCATTGCTAGACAGTTTTAGAAGTCTGCTCTGAGATATTGTCCTTAGAAGCAGATTTCTAATTAAAGAAGTTAAAAACCAAGAAGAATCTGATTAAGCTCCCAACTCTTCTTTTTTTGATTGTCTGCCATGTAGGACTTGGCAAGAACATCATTGACTTGTCTGGACAGGTACTAAAGCTTGTTACCAATACGTAGTAGGTGTGCGCTTTTCTTCCTGAAGGTTTCTCTGTTTAAGCCCTCGTTTTCCTTGTTGCTTATCTGTATCTCTGATGGTTTTATCTTTAGTTTAAAAAAATACAACCAAAAATACCAAAAAGTTTTGAATGGGTTTTGGATACACTGCTGAAATTAAGGATTTGAGTAATACTAAATTATAATGCTCTGTCAAGCAAAGACTTTTATTATTTTTATTCACTTCGTAGAGGCCAAATATCCTGAACTAAGAGCAGAGTACTGAGCATTCAGTAAATACATGTTGATATTGCAACATGCAGGTGATTTACCAGGAGCTCTGTATAGACTGTGACTGTCAAATATGACTAAGCAGCAAAACTGCTCTTAATTTTCTACCTTATTTCATCTGAAAAAAATGTAGAGTTACTGGCTTTTTGCAAGCTGCATGTTTGTTTCAAAATGTCATAGTTTCACAGTAGTCTTCAACCTAGCAGAACGCTTGAGCAGGAACTTTCATTTAACTATTGTGTTCCTCTGCCCCTCTTTCTGGGTGGAAGAATGACTCATTTTGATTACCTTAAGATGTTGGGGTTAATGTAATGGAGAGCAGAGAAAAAGTAGAGGCACTGTTTGTTTATCAGCCATTGTAGATCAGAGGTCAAAAGGCCAATGTAATTTTTTTTTTTTAATAGGTGTCTTTAAAAGCTGATTTTTAGGTGTTTTAAATGTGAGCTCTGCAGATTAATTTCTTAGTGCTTGAGTTCAATGCCTACTTTGGATCAAGGGGAAAGAAAATGGCTTATCCAAATACTTAGAATAACAAATCTGCTAGATCTATTTCAGTGGAATGTTTAAGCATAGCTGCAGACAGAGCAGTACTAGTGGGTGTGATTCACTATATGTCATTTTCACCGATTGGTAAAGCAGCATTAATAATATTTTCTTTATATTTTTCTGGAGATCGGGAGTTATAACATTAGTTGTTCGCATGGGGAGATTAGACTGACAAAATCTAGACATGAACAGTTGTTCCACAGAGGATGCAGTAGTTCAAAATCAGGTTGAATTGCCTAGACAGAGTTAAAAGTAAATTAATAAAAGTTAAATGCAAAATAGTGAAAACCACTTTTATTAGATGACAGTTATCAGATGATATTTATTGTTGCCGTCTCAGCATATCTATCAGCCCTTGTAGACATAACTGATTTTTTTTTTTTAACTGGTACTGTATATGTTCTTAGGTAATTTTTATTTTTATTTTTTATTTAGTAAAAAGAGATTCAATTGTCTATATGCCAGTTTTTTTAATGTGAATTTGTTGCTTGTTTTCCAGTTAAGACAATGGTTTTTTCAAGTGGCTTGGGACAATGTCTTTATTTCCTTCCTTGCAAATCTTTGGAAGATGCTGTTCTTTAAGTGCTACTTTTGTGCTTTTTTAGCACAGGGAATACCTGAATATCTGAAACTTTTTCAGAGAGTGATAAGATTTATTCCTTCAACACTGTGTTCTCTCAGTATTCAGTTTTGAAAAGCCTGATCCCCTTCGTTTTGCTCGTCTTGTTAGTCATGTAATAAGTCACAGTTTAAGCTCATTTATATATTAAAAAAAAATCATAATTAAAAAAGAAAAGGCTAATGTCTTATTTAAGATTGTCTCATGTGAAATCATTATATGAAATTCTTTTAATAAACAGATTACAAGCATCAAAGCAGGCTTTGATATATTTATTTTACAGTGTATTTAGCCCTTTCAGTTAAAATGTGAAGTGATAAATCTTTGCTTATTAAGCGTTAATATCAGTGTAACATATTCTTCAGTGTCACTACCTGTTTTTTTCCTCTTAAAGCTCCCTTGTACATCTCTGACTAAGACTTTATTGAGAGCTGCATTTCTGTACCCCTGTAGAGTATTGAATTGTCTAAGGAAATATTGAAACAACAGAATAGGGGAAAGAAAACTGAATTACTGAGTTGTATGACAATGCCGTCTGACAAAGAAGCAAAATAGCACTCACTTTTGTGACTTTCAGTGTATTTCCGTCTGTGGCATATTCTTCAGTATGTGATTATTTGGCACGAAATTCAGATTTTGCTTATGGAATTTGTATGGCTGTTGAATGTCTTTGATAATACCCAGTGTGTCCTGTGCCGGGACTGTCATAGTGGTGCAGGATAGTCCTTGCTTAGAGATTTACGAATAATACAGAATTTTAGGTTCTGATGGTTTCCCTTTCCCTTACTGAGCAATTTGAGGTCTTGCAATGGTATTAGCGGCTTTGTCAGGTGATCCAGAGAATTTCAGTAGAAATGTCTCCCAGTTTTGTATGAGATTGAAGTAACCCTAGTACCTGACAGGTTTCTGCACTGCAAGGAAACTTGTTCACTTGTGTGTATGACCCGCGATAAGAAAGATGGCACTGAGCGGTGACTTCCCCTCGGGGTGGCTCAGAGTCGAGCAGTGGCAGAACTGCAGCCACAGTGCCCGACCCGGGGACCCCTGGAGGGCTTGCGGTCCGGTCCGTAGCCAGTGGCCAAGGGGCAGGGTGTGCTGCCTGCCAGGCCAAGCAGCTGCTCTCTGGGTAGCTGCTTGCTTGTGCCGGGCTGGCAGAATCTGCAGTTATGCTTCTAGTTTTAATAATAATGGTAAAAAGCATGACCCAAAGTTGAAGTTCATTTGAACTTTTCATGAACTTCATCTGAAGTTCATGGAAACGCTGTTTAAATTGAGTTTGCATGGAATAAGATAATCAAGATTAGTGGAAGAGGAGGAAAGATGGGAAGTAATTTTGGAAATGTAGGAAAGCAATGAATTGAAAGTCTTCTGACATGGATTTTTAGATGTGTCCTTATGTTCACAAATTAGAAGAAAGCTGAAGCATTTTGAACAGTCAGCAATGTAGATCTGAAAAGTCCAGAAACAGTGTTCATGTTTGCATTGGGTTTGCCTGGTGAGGGTTTGGTAGCAGGGCGGCCACAGGGGTGGCTTCTGTGAGAAGATTCCAGAAGCTGCCCCATGTCAGATAAGAGTCAGCTCCAGCCGGCTCCAAAAGGGACGCACCGCTGGCCAGAGCTGAGCCAGTGAGGGATGCTGGGTGTGCCTCTGTGAGAGCAGATTCAAGAAAAGGGGAAAAAAAACTGCTGGGCAACAGCAGCTGGGAGAGAGAGGAGTGAGGAGCAGCCCTGCAGACACCAAGGTCAGTGAAGAAGGAGGGCAGGAGGTGCTCCAGGCGCCGGAGCAGAAGTTCCCCTGCAGCCCGTGGTGAGGCCCATGGTGGAGCAGGCTGTCCCCCTGCAGCCCATGGGGTACCACATGGAGCAGATCGCCACACTGCAGCCCGTGGAGGAGCCCACGGTGGAGCAGGTGGATGTGGCCTGAAGGAGGCTGCAGCCCATGGAGAGCCCCCGCAGGAGCAGGCTCCGGGCCGGACCTGTAGCCCGTGGAGAGGAGCCCACGCAGGAGCAGGTGATCCGGTGGGAGCTGCCACCCGTGGGGGACCCGTGCTGGAGCAGTTTGCTCCTGAAGGATGGACCCCGTGGTACGGACCCCTATTGGAGCAGCTCTTGAAGAGCTGCAGCCTGTGGGAAGCCCACGCAGGACCCGTTCGGGAAGGACGGCATCCCGTGGGAGGGACCCCACGCTGGAGCAGGGGCAGAGTGACCACGAAGGAGCGGCAGAGACGCAGCGATATGGGCTGAGCGCAGCCCCCATTCCCTGTTCCCCTGCAGTGCTCGGGGGGAGGAGGTAGAAGAGGGTGGATGGGGGGAAGGTGTTTTTAGTTTGCTTGTAGTTTCTCACTGCTCTAGTCTGCTAGTGATAGTAATAAATTATATTAATCTCCCTATGTTGAGTCTGTTTTGCCCATGACGGTAATTAGTGAGCAACCTTCTTGTCCTTATCTCAACCCTTGAGCCCTTGTCCATTGTATTTTTTCCCCCTCTTCCTTTGAGGATGGGGAGTGAGAGAGTGGTTATGGTAGAGTTCGGCTGCCCAGCAAGGTAGAACCACCACAATGTATACTATGGACTGTTTCAAATACAGTTTCTGGAGGATTTAAAATGGTCCTGGAAAAAAAAAAAAAAAATCTGTCCTCTTTCTGCAACTTCGCCGCATCAGTATTGCTTATAAGGAATCTCAACTTTTTATTTTTCCTTTGGATGCAACGATCAGTTCTTGTGCCTGACATGCTCATCATTTCACTGGTCAAACCTCTGGTTCTGGTAGGTTAGGGATACCTGGGTAATGAGAAGTTTTGGAAATTGCAGAAAAAGCAGGCAAGGCTCAAGGAGTGAATGATGTAGCTATAAGGTGTATATATATCAGCCACCTCTGAGGAGAAGGACTGCTTGACTGGTGGACAGGATGGAAAATTTAATGGTGTGAGAGGGCTGGAAAGCTTTGTTATGAATTAGTTGCAAACAAACAGTTATATGGTATTGATAAATAAAGAGGGCTAAAGAGAGAAACCAAGGGGGGAAGTTAAAGTTTCTGTATGAGAATAATGTCGCTTTTCTATTCCCTCACCACAAAAGCAGCAGTCACAGGGAAAGGATCTACAGATGCCAGCAGGAGTTCAGTTTTTACAGCTCATCTTCCTTGACAGACCGAATTAGGGAACTACAGTTAGCACAGTATGAGGGGTGTCTGATTACCGGCGTGGTGTTGCTGTGTCACTGTGGTAGGAAGACAACAGAATTTCGAGTAAACTCTGGATGTAGGAGTCAGATTAAGCACTGCTTGAAATCTTTTTAAAAGAAGCAGATGCAGGTTGTGCTTATAAGTAATGTGAAGAATAAAGCTACAAGAATTTTTGAATTATTGATGTACAGAAGAGAATTTTATTTATGCAGGGAGATGAGAAGACTTGTAAATTTGTTTAGGCTGTCACAAAGCTGTTTCCAGAGTGGTTGCCGTAACTATGATGAAGTACGTTGTAAGTAGGCCTATTACATTTTTTTATGTGGCAATAGGAAAAAAATACATTTTTGTAGATAATGGCCTGTTAGTGAATATTATGTTTGATTCCTGTAGAAAGAAAATTTCAGATGGTTTATTTTTCGTGAATTTTTAAGATTTATGTGATTAGAAGCACAATAGGAAATTCTGTTAATGAGCTGAATAAACTGTGATGATTCCAAACCTAGGTCATGCAGATGGTCAGTTTAAGAATAAAGTTCAACATGGACAGAGTGGTTTTTTTTGTTTGTTTGTTTTTGTAGAATGTTAATGATAAATTAACTTTTTCTCCTTTTATCTCACTTTTAGGAGTACTGTTACTGATAATGAACACATTTTCCACCTGTTATCAGGTCTGCATAATGGTTTTGGGTGAAACTGGTTTAGAGAAACATGCTGAGAATGCTGTTCTTGGTGAATTTCAGCATTTTGTAAAATGTGTAGGTGAAAAGATAAATTGAGCGCAATTATATGTTTGATTAATTTAACAAAGTTCTTAATCAGGTATTCTGTTGCAACATTTCTTGATTCTGCAGTCGTATAGCAATCCAATTGCGGACCTTTGCAACTATATTAAAAATTATACTTCTATTATTTATTTTTGTGCTTTATTCACTCAGCTCAGCAGCTTCCATGCCAATTAACTTGACATTCCATTTATTTTGGCTGCTGAAGTTTGCAGTGAAAATGCTAAATTGCAGCATAGGACTTGTCTACCAGGGAAGTGACTAGAATTATGAGGAAGATACGGATTCTGAGTGCTACAGTCTGTGAAGAGTGCCAATGTGAAGAATTAGAGTAGAATAGCAGAGTTAGGAAAACCCTTACGTTTTCAACTGATTTGAAGGTAGTATGCTTGTTCCTGAGAAGTGTTGGGGTCAAGCTCTGTTCAACAGGTATGGAATAAATGGTTAGGAAACATCTGGACCTGACACGTAGGAATGGATTTGTGTAAGAACAAACAGCGTTCCTGGAAGCTTTTAACTGCTCATGAGGCAGACAAAAACAATTTCTGTATAATAATCAAAGAGAAACTATTTTTTGTGCAAAGCAGAGTCGGTAGAGTTTAGCATTAGTGGGAACTGCTGTCTTCATACGCAAAATTACTTCTATCTGTGAAATTTACCCTCCTTAACAATTGAAATAGTTTTTTGTTTACTCGTAGTTGATTGTGTGACATTTTGGATTTTTTTTATGAATATGGTATAAGACATCCTTCAGAGAATATTTCATGCTGTACCATTGTTTTCAGAAATGAGTGTTTGGTGATCTGGACTAGAGGTCCCAAAACAACGTAAGTTGTGGCAGCACATACGTTGGTCCTGCTTGAATTTCATTTCTGAAATGAGCTAAAATAGAATGTCTCTTATTAGTCTGTGATAGAAATGGATTTTTTAATTTCTTGATGGACTTTTTGTGAGTGCCTCAGGTCACTGTAAATAGTAAATCTTGATGTCATGTTCTAATTTCAGACTGCTTTTAACCTAGAACTCTGTAAATTTGTTCTTCTGTTCCTATCCGGTCATAAATTGCAAAAAGAAAAGGAATATAAGTGTTTTCCTGTAGTTTTTCTCAGCTTCTGACATAGCTGTTAACTGAATTATCTGAATAAGAAGAGGAAATATTTTCTCTGTGCCTGCCCGGAAACTAAAGCATTAAACAAACTTTGGAAAGTAGTTCAGAGGTACAAGAATTATTTTATCACCGTGTGTTATTGGCAAGTGAAGTTAACTCATTAAAATGCGAAGTTTCTGATACTATAGGGAAGATTTGTGCAGTGGTGTTGTGTTGAAATAATCATATATGCGTACATTTTGAATAGCTCCTAATATGGCCTCGCATCAAGCTCTTAAAAGCAAGCCTTAACACTGCGTTTGCTATTTGGGGGGGGGGGGGGAACAATCAAACACAAACCCCAGAATTTTAAATGCTGTATGTAAGAAAATATAAAATTATGTGTTTGTTTTTTTTTTTTTCTTCATGTCATTCCATCTAGGATAGCAAATGCATTTATAATGGCTTCCATTCTTTAAGAAGGATACAGAGCTCTAATATTCTAAGATTTCAACAGTGAAATTATTCCCACCATCTAATCAGTTGGTGTTTAAATGCATTTATGTTAAAATACATCTATAGTGATGTAGCTAC